>OZ021682.1:0-24431 GCA_963978505.1 Listrodromus nycthemerus | reverse complement strand
TCGCCTATCAAATGACCCGTAGGTCATCGGCTTACGATGTTTATTCGACGACCGGAAGTAGCGGAGGTGGTGGCGGCGGCGGCGGCGGCGGCGGCGGCGGCGGCGGCGGCGGCGGCGGCGGAGGTGGCGGTCTCAATTCCATGGGTATATCGGCCGTTCAGCAGCAAATGCCGGGCAATCGAGATCCGGACTCGATGTACAACAAACGAGATCGATGTCCGCCGCTCAAGGTACACACATTCAACAACATATATATTCAACGTTTTTCCCCACACACGGTCTTCCATCGAGGCGATGTACCTTGATACCGCTGTGCCTCTGTACACACTTTGCCGATTTCCAACTGTGTCATCATTTTGTTTTCGTGCGAGAGGACGGACACGCGTGCACCGTAGATTCCGTCGCGCTTGGCCCGTTCGTAATCGAGTATAACTTTGACGTGGAGTACCGAACTCGCGACTCTCCGGTTGTAACTCCCACGTCGGGAACCGCTGCATCTGGTACCGAAACCCCCGGAGCGACCGATAAATCACAACAACGCTTTTTGGCCCGTAACTCGTCCATAAAAAGATATATCTTTGCGTTTTCCGTGACCGGCGAAATCGTATACCGACCTTACCGGAATCGATATCGTCTCGTACGAGTACGAATACGAAAAGTGTCCGTTTATTAAATATCGGATATTTCTATTTTCAACGAGTTTTCCAATCGATTTTCTTGAATCCACACATGACATTTTATCGACGGACTGCGAAATAATGTTTTTTTCGAAAGTATGGATTTTCAGAAATCTCTCTCTCTCTCTCTCTCTCTCTCTCTCTCTCTCTCTCTCTCTCTCTCTCTCTCTCTCTCTCTCCCTCTCTCTTTTTCTTTCTCTCTCTCGTTGCTTCACAGGAGCGAGAGATCCAGAAGAAGTAAGACCGATGGGCAGACGATCATCTTTTCGTGCCGTTAAACCCATAATGCCGTACGCGATGGGAGTAGGAGACGATGAGAAAATCATCAACTTGGACACATCGTCCGTGGCAGATGTGGTGCCTCCCACACAGCCTCAGAGACGTCGAGGATCGCAACTGTAAGCTTTACAACATTTTCTACCGTGTAAATACGATTTATTATTTCGATCTGTATGTCGATTTATCCTTCGACACGCATTACCGAGTTTGCCGATTTTTTTTAACACGCTTCTCCCCCCCCCCCCCCCCCCCCCTCCTCCAATTGTAGCCGCTGCAGTTGCACGAAACGATCGCTCATGCTGTGCCAAGCTACTCTCGCAAGCCGAGCTCGCACCGATGAATGTGAAAAAAAAGATTTTTCAAAAGTGCAAAACTCTACGAATGTGACTAATGTTTCGATAAATCGATAAAATAATCGATAAAACTATGAATCCGCACAAAATATAGAGGAGGACGAAACTGGGAAAACTTGAGTGATGGGGATTGTGTGGATAAAAATAAGGATGCATTAATGAGAAAACGTTCGAATCCACGCTCCATAATAACCGAGGATTTACCCATCGTACTCTCACGCCATCTATCTCTGGTTCTGGGTCGAAACAAAGCGGCGTAACTTTTGTTCTTGACAGTCAGTGTGTAGAGAGAGAGAGAGACAGAGAGAGAGAGAGAGAGAGAGAGAGAGAGAGAGAGAGAGACCGTAGGCGTGCCGAGTACGGGGACAATATTTACCCTCGAGCCCGAAGCTCGTTATTGCTCGTGACGGGTATCGGGAATGGGTGGGCTTGCGGTATCCTTCCGAAATATCCGTCCGACGGATTTTCCTCCCTATTGGTTTCCAGGCTTTCGTCAGGTAAATTTGAAAAAGTCTCCTCGAGATACATTCTCATTTCCTACAGCGGCAGCTATGGAAAAACCGATTAATGTTTTATTTGCATGATACAAGAAATAGATATACGTAAATATCGAATATAGGAAGATTGCGAAAAATGTCTGGATCATCGTCATCGAATGACGAATTTGCATGCGTTTCTCGGTTCACAGACCCGATATCAATGCGATAAGAGGATTGGTATCGGCGCCGGGATCGGTCAAGACTACACAACCGACTGTTGCAGCGAGAGTCACCGTTCAAGAAGATCGGGAACTAGCTCGACAGGGAAGTCTCGTCGACGGCGAAGGCATAAAGATTGTTATTCACGATGTCGACAGTGAGTCGAGTAAGTTGAATATATGGTGAAATAGAAATCGATGAGTGAGCTCCGACCGTACAACGAATATGGATATGTCCTTTCGCAGACTCGAGATTGAGTACAAAACGGAGAGTCGTCTTACGGAGGGATTCCCAGATATTGGACAAAGGCCACAGGAGTGAGTATCGCCACTGTTTTTTCGCGTCACCGCGCTCATAACTAACTCAATATAAAAGTTATGCAAATCGAATACTCGATTGATGAGGAGCAAGAGAGAGAGAGAGAGAGAGAGACACGAAACGTGTCTCGTGTTCGATTCGTGTCTTTGATTGCTTCTATATTTTTTCGATCGGTATACGGTGCTGACTCTGGAGAACGAGTGATACTGTGTGTCGATCGATGTACCTATAATGTAACCTGTGTATCGATTTACCGCTCGCGAGGGTACACCGCGGGGGAAGCACCGAGGATTCTCGGTCGCGCATTCCGCCGGATATTCGAACAATTCCGAGAATAATTACGACAATTTCGGTAGATCGATCGGAGGGTATCGGCTCTCGTCGTCGTCGTCGTCGTCGTCGACTATTCTCGGCTCTTCTCTCACTACCCTTTCACCATTGAATCATTAAAAATCATTATTTTCCATTTCACCCAATGACTTTCTTTTTGATGTGTTACTATCGTTACAGTACGAGGCTTCGGTATGCGAGTTGTCGGTGGGAAAAAGAGCCTGGACGGTACGATGTACGCGGCTATCGTGTGTACAGTGCCGGGTGGACCCGCGGAGAAAGCAGGACTGCAAAAGGGCGATAAGGTATGCGATCGATTTTCCTTTGACTTTCAAGTTTTTGTTGCTTACTTTGATTTTTTTCGGTTTTCTCTGTTGTATAAAGTACCTCTATCGATGTGTGCACGCGATAACGGACGTAAAGCTTGCGCACCTCCGCGATCCGACGACTGCCGCACCTTAGCCTCGCGCATCCGCATCATCAAAATAATTCCTATCGCCATTTTTCTTGAGTCGTTTCTCGAGTCTTGGAAAATTTCCGATGTATCATTGGGCAGCGAATGTATACGTCTTATATGAAATCGTTGTACGATTCGGCAACCGTCTCTGTCAATCGGATACGTACTTCTTTTTTTTCTCCTCTCTTTTCAATTCAGATTCTTGAATGGGAAGGTGTGCCGTTGATCGATCGAAGTTTTGAGGACGTGGCGCACATTATGGAGCATACCGGAGATGTGGCTGAACTCGTTGTCGAACACGCGACCGACATGTGAGTTTACTCGGACTCTGTTCCAACGAAACTAGCGTAATATCATCGAGGGTAAACGAGAACAAACAAAAAAAAACAACAAAAAATTATCTCTGGAAACAATGAAGAAAATGAGCAGTCGTGCACGCAGAAAACAACCCTCGAGTCACTGCTTTAATCTCGTTTATTTTTTGTTGTTTTCACAAATCATTTTTTTTCGTCGACTGCTAATTTACTCATTTACAATACAGCATGGATCTACTCGATGATCCGGGAATGGTGCCGCCTAGTGGAAAGAGCTCGGGCAATATGGGACTTCAATTAGGTAAGTGGACGAAAAGTACAATGATCGGGATTGTGACGATGTACGCCGATAAAACAAATGCCAGATTCGAATCGCTGAATTTTTGAAAATTTCATTTTTCGATATGAAATTTAGAGAAGGTCCGCGATAAATTTCTGAAACTACTTCGAGTGCGAATGACAGGTTCTTTCGATCGAATTGCAGAATCGGAATCCGAGAAGACGCCAACAACTTCGTCGAAAGGTCGTAGGACGCTGCCAAAGACGCCGGTATAACGAGTTGATCAATTAAACCAACAAGTGTGACCCCTATACAGATATATACATACACACACGCACGCGCACACACACACACACACACACACACACACATATATCTATATATTGTCACATTCGCTATCATTCTCTCTCACAACTCCGTCTCATTCATTTTTTTCATTCTACGCTGACTACGCTGTCTATTCGCGCCATTCTTTATCTCGCATTTCCATCGACAAACGATGAAAAAAATCCTATGAAAATGTATGTACCATTTCGGCTACGTTATAATGTAATAGAAACAACGGCCTCTACGTGCTGTGAGAGTATGGCACGTGCAACAAAAGAGATGAACCAAAAAAAGGAAACATTTGACAAAACATCAGATTCTTCAAAATAATTTTCAACGTTTTTTATGATTTTGTAAATAATTATCCGTAGCCTACGTAGTATACATGTACCATCTTCCGTTACATGTGACGCAGTATAAAAATAACGAGGACCCTTCTTACATATATTTTTCATATATATCGCTTGAATCGTTATTCCGTGGTATTTATTACAAAACACATATAGTCACACGCACAACATACGATTATAAATGAGGAAAAAACGTCACCGCCACAAAACATTTTGCAAGGAAAACGTTCCGTACACGAAATGTAAAAGGGGTCTGATATCGTGTGTAAATCCTCTTCAATACAATAACAACAAAAACGTATCCGATGTCTGCACATGACATAAAAATCTATAGTATCGATGGATGAATATTTTTATGTTGACGAGTTGTGTGAAAACAAAAAAAAAATCGAAAAAAGTCTGACCTGTAAATAATCGAATGGTTGCACGCTCGATATTTATGTTTGTGCGTGTGCGTGTGCGAGATCAAAGAAAGAACGAAAAAACAATTCGCAATCGATCGATAGCATCAATCAGAGCTGGCCAGTACTCAAAGAACACGAGTACTTATTTCGTATGTAAAAAAAAGTATATTGAATATCAAAGTGCTGTTCGGTACTTGAAGTATTATTACTGAGTACCAAGGTCAAAGTAATTGTACAATTTTAAGGATAGCTTCTTCCTTGGGGGGGTAGCTATGCTCGATAATCCAATTAATTCTAAATGTATTAAATTCCAAAAATAACCTTTTCTATGGATAAAATAATGGCATAAATTTGTCACTTTTCGCCGCTGTTCCAGATCCGCCGCGTTCTAAATTTCATTTTCATATATATCCAGTCGACCTGCACTCAGTTCCCCGAGATTCCGTCGTCGTAGTCCAACGGCAACGGGTGTGTTACCAAAAATTGGAAACGCATAGTTCGGACATTTTCTTCCACTCGAAATTTCGTACTCTTTGAACTCTGCCCTTACGATTAAGAAGGCAATTTACATTTTGTTCTCCGTATTTTATTGCAGTACTTAAACTATGAGAATTACTTTATCCTCAAAGTACTTGCGGTACTTAGTACTCAGTACTTTATGTACTTTTTGGTAGTTCGCTCGGTTCTCGCATAAATTAATACACCATATTTTATTACTTTCCTGTTATGTTCGGTGGGACACAATCCGTCGCGCATACATACGGACGCACTCGCTATCTCTCTATTTCTCGCCATCTATCGGAATTTTTAGCCGTTTTTTTTCCTTTATTACGGCCGTATTTTGATATGTCGGTGAGTGGAAATTATTCGATCTTTTATCGCGACTGTTCGGATGTTGTTTCAGACAATTTTAGGGAATTTTTTGTTGTTGGCATTAGTAAAATCATATTTTCATTTACGTTAGCGGCTCTCGGCAAAAAGGGGAAAAACAAAAAAATGCTCTCGTACAATCAACCGTAGTGACATGTCGTTGCGTGCAGTAGTCCGTTACTCTGTTATGCTCCACTCTCGATATTTCTATAATATCCGCAAGGTGAAGTGATACGAGAGAGAGAGAGAGAGAGAGAAAAGATTTATTGGAAAAAAAAAAAAAATAAAAACAAAAAAAAATGATAATCCATAGCAATGAAATTTGAAGCAGAGACTCGCATGACATTTAGAAAACTTGAATACAAGGATCGATTTTAATAATTCATAAAATAAATGTAATAATTCATAAAATATAGTCAATGTGACATTTTTTTCGCGTCGAATTCCTTTCGATCGAATACTCTCCGTAACGAAGAAGGATATTCCAATGGCCTTTTATGGAAATTTGTCTTTGATGTCATTTGATATTCCTTTAGAAAAATTACTAGAAATGTTAGTATATTCAGCGGTAATTGTCGATAAGAAAGTCGGCGTGGATAAGAAAATTTGCAACACGTGCTCGAAGATGTGCTCGTTTACGCGAGCTTTATCCGTCTACGTCTACCCACGATTTTCTATCGTAACGGATGAAAAAAAGAAGGGAGCATGATATCTGTAAAAATGATTGTTGCCGTTTTCCAAATTTATTATTCATTATTATCGTGTCGGAGAAGCACAAGCGAGAGCTGTGCCTGTAGAGGCAGAGGGCGTTGGACGAAAATTATGGACAAAGTGAGCGTGTAATAGTTTCGTGGAGTCGGAGGGAACACGAGCTCGGTCTCGTATATTTCATGATTCAACACGGTTTTGCTTTCCTTTTATTTTCTCACCGCTTTTTCTCTTTTAGATCCCTCTCAACATCGTGGCAAGCTAACGCTTTCTCGTCGCAACCTCCAGATTTCTCTCGGTCTGTCATTGATCCGCGAAAGCATAGTCGTTCCTCGAATACAGTGTTGGTCTTGAATTTTCCATAATTTCCATAAATACGGAAATATAGCAAACGAAAAAAAAAAGCTGAGGAACGAGTGTCAGTCGGGGCGAATTGCGTCAATTGTTTTCTTTTACCGATCCGTGTGAAAACAGCTATTACCCGAAGCAGTTCAAAATCATCCGACATACAAGGGTTCGTCACAATTTACAAATAGACATTCGAAAAATGGTAAAAACAACAAACAAACAAAAAAACGAAAAGAATAACGATAAAATATTGTCGAGGATATGTTATTTATTCGGTAGTCATCGTAGATCGACAACCCGACAATGTTATCGAATAACATAAACGTAAACGTAAAGAAACTACGAGCGAATAAATATATAATTATGTGTAAAACTGAATGTAAGCTGGGAATAAAAAAAAATACATAGGAAAAATATATTGAAAAGTCTATACATAACTGAACAACAGATTATTTGCAATGGCTTGGGACAAAAAAAAACGTACAACTACAATTATTATATTTCGAGAACCTATTTTGATCTCGTGCTCGATTTTCGTTAGTCTCATTGTGTGTTTGACTATCAATCTTAAATTTCGTAGTGAACAATGCAAGAATAACGCTGGTGTTTTTCCTTGATAAAAAGTTCCCGCAGAGAACTCGATTCCTCCAGTCCCTTCCGCATACCCATAGTCGTCGCTGGCCTAACCGTTCTCACTGTCGCTACTTATTTTTCAGTTTTCACGCTTGCCCATCTGTACACGCGCGCGCGCGCACACACACACACACACACACACACATATATATATATATATACATCTCGACTGCTAAAAGATAAAAGGGCGCTTCCCCATGGTGAGGAATACGATTTTGCGGCCTTTCGTTTATTAGCGATCGATACACGGAACATCATACTGTGTTATTTCATACGGAATTTGAACCGAACAAAGCGATAACCGCGGACGAATCACGAAAGAGAAAATGTAAGTTGTCATTCTGAAAAAGTATAGCGTTGGATTATTGCATATTATATAAATATTATAATATTGATACTGGCCCCTGCGCTACTCTCTCCCAACTGGCACGAATCTAGTGTGTTTTAGTGTAACTACTATATTTATTATCGTTTTCTTTTTTTTTTTTTTTATCGACTCTACATATGCCCTTCCAAACACGTCTCGAATGTCTCTGAAGAAAAAAGAAGGAAACCCCATAAACGTTACTTTTATGCGTTAGCCCGAGTCCTCGTAGAGCGACGATGCGTATGGCGGTACGAAAAAAATATTTCGATACAGCGCAAAAAAGTGTTCTAGTTCCGGTTGAGAGTCGGAAATCAATTTAAAAAATATGTGCGGAAAATTATCGTTGAAAAAGGAGCCATGCGACAATGATTTAACAACTTTTTGTGACGGTTAGAATTTTCGTCAATTTCATAAAGTAGAAATGGCCAAAAATTTCCGCGTTCATTTATTATACAATGTCACATCGAGTCATCCCCGAGGAACTGTTCGATGCGCAATCGTGTTCACACGAGAAACTAATATTCGGACAAAAATGTCAAAATTAAAATCTCAACACGACGGTAACTCAAAATTAACGCAAATTATATACGAAATTTTTCGATAAATTTCAAGAACAAAGAAACTCGAGCACCACACTGCCATTGCAGATTTGAGCTGGACAACGCAAACCGTTTTCCGAAAACAGTTGTTTCGAAGGACGCGAGTCCATCGCGCACGCGCACGCACATGGACGCGCCAGATAACAAAAATGACATTTCGAAAAGGAGAGACTGGGACGTCCGGAACACGATTGCCTCGCTCGCTATCGCGAACCTCGGAAAATTAATCGGAAAACGAAAAATTGGCACGAATCATTTGTTTTCCGATCGGATACCCACGTTTTTCTAGCTTTCCTACAGTCTTCCGAGTATCTTGCCCGTTTACTCCCTATCCGTCGCTTTTACATCGCTACTTTCGGTCTATCGTATTTACGAATATTTTGCGATCGACGCGATCACTCGAGCAAGTACGGGAAAGCGGGGGGAAAACGCACCGTTTCAACGAGACGCGCGAGAAACATCTTGAGGTATTTTCGATTTGAAACGGGGGGGGGAGACGAGTTCGTTTTGTCCGGGCTTTCCCTGCCTACGCTACTCGCGAAGTTTCATGCGTTATTCCGGTAGCGGGTAAACAGTGCTTTTACGATTCAACCCTCGAATGTTGAGCATGCAAAATCCATATATTTGTGTATGTACACGCGCAGTATATAGAACATTCGATACACTCTGACACGGTACGATATAAGACGTGTGTCTCTGAGTCAAAAGTGGAAACTCGAGAGCCAATGGAAATAACGTTGCCGTGATCGAAGGTCTTTTCCAACGACTCGCAAACAGCGAGTCGTCGTTCCGATTTTAAAAATGTACTCGCACTCGCTAATGTTCCAATTATTTTGTCCCGATAACAATTACAAATATGTGGAAAACGTTTATCAGATTTGATTTTGTTTCCACTTTCGGCGATGATCAAGTTTCGTCTCACGAACCATCACATTCGACGATCTCCGAAAAATAAAAGAACACCACAACGATATTTTCCGGACACGAGAAAAGATTATTTTGTAATCGTGTTTTCGGTACGATTTTTAGGAACAAATGGCGAAACAGGTGACCGGCAGAGTACAGATTCAAGTATGGTACGACGAAGCGGATAGACGGGAGCTCGCCGTCTCTTTATTCGCTGCCGACGAGCTCTGTACCCGGGACGATTCCCTGCCGCCGCAAGCTTACGCGAAACTCGTTCTCCTTCCAGCCTGGTAACGCTCTCCCCCTTTCGATATCATCATCCCCCCCCCCCCCAGTGATTTATTCAAAATATACATATATATGTATTTATGATTTTAGCGGGGATCCGAGGACTCTTCGGACCGACGTGTCCAAGCCCACTCGCAATCCAATTTGGAACGCGAATTTAACTTTTCCGTGTATATCGGGCGAGGACCTTATGGATCGTACGATTCAAGTGACGCTCTGGGACAGTCTGCCGGACGGCGATACCGTTTATCTCGGCGAGTGCTCGGTCGATCTACAAAACGCTTTCGAAACTGACCGGGCCGTCTGGTGAGTCTCACTTTTTCCATAGCCTCGTGGCTCTCTACGCGCGTGTCAATCTTGGATCGCGTAACGACTCGATCGAAACAGGTATCGCCTGGAGGATCCTCGGGGTTTGCGTTCGGGCAAATCGCCGTTCGGTTCTCCCCGCGGTTCGATATCGACCGAGATAGCACAGAGGATGCTGCGACGCGCGGACGTACGCGAGAGAAGTTACAGCGACGATACCCAGAGCGACAGTGGAAGTCCGGAGCCGTATTATCTTCATCCCGATCACGCTTGGCAAGCCAATTCGAGGAGAGGTTCGAGTCAGTCGGAGCAACTGGAAATCGAACCGTACGAGCTCAACAAAGACTACAGCAGATCGTTGCCGGGCAGTCGAAGAAGTAGCTTTCAGAGCCAAGGTGGTGGCACGGACAGCAAACGTAATTCGATATTTCGCTCTCTCTCTCTCTCTCTCTCTCTCTCTCTGGTGAATCCTATACAAAGACAGTAGTGTCGTACAGAGACGGCTGGAGAAGCTGACGGAAATTTAATAATCATAGGTGGCAGCGTCGGTGAAACTGACGCGACCGTTGCCTATTACAATCGCGATCGTCGACGAAGTTCTTGCACGAGATCATCGCGCGATCCGGAGGAAATGCTGCGGACGCTCAAAGCCACGGCCAAGGGAGAGCTCGGCAGGACAATGAGTTTGTCGAACGACAAGAGACGCGTGACCCGTGAGTCCATTAATTACATAATATCGTGGACGAGTCGAGGTAAACGGAAAAGAGTAAAAATTCAACTCTCTTTCGTAAACTCTCTCGTGACTCACGAATAAATCTGGCTCGATCCCTGCTACCACGATCATTGTTTCGCATCTCGATAACTCTCTCGGTTGTTCTTTCTATTTCGCTGTTGGAATGACCAATCTTAATTACTCTTCCTTACTTAACCGTCGCATATAAACGTACATACATAGATCCATGTGCATACGTATATTAATATATATCCATGTACATACACATATTAATTTACGTGTGCATCGTTACGTGTACACTGTCAATGACGATTACTCGTGACGATTCACGACACTCCTCCTACACCGTGCGAACGAGCATCCATTTGTTCGATAAGAGTATCGCCTCGAGAGTGTGTACCATCGATCCCACAACAGCAGTACGTGTCGTCATGGCGTGGTACCGATGTTATCTCTGTGCGCATTGCTTACACGAAACGCCTCCCATATTCTCTGTGTGTGCGTGTGTGTGTGTGTGTGTGTGTGTGTGTAATATGTACCACTCGCTATCGCCTATGGTCACCGCATTCGCCCATGAAATCACGCGTAGCAACGTCGCGCTTAATCTTCGTCGCCGAGCATTCGATATTCCACGAGATCGCTGTGTTACCGGAGTACCGGAGATCATCGGTTAATGCCCGTCATCGCATTATTCGCTGATAACGATACTGAAATAAAACGAGATTATATTTTAATGGTTGACCACTGAAATTCGATCGATCGGAGCTCTTATTTCGATTTATTTGATGATCATCGTTTTTTTGTCATGGTCTGCTGTGCCCGCGCACACTATCCTATCGCGACTCGCCCGTTCGCATCGTCATCGAGCGCTTTGACCGAGCGAACGAACCCCTCTCGTTTCCGTCGTGCTTACCCGTTCAATTTTTTAAACTCATTCCATGCCATAAATCGAGTGATGGTATTTTTTTTTTTAATATATTTTTTTTGTTTCATTATTTTTTTAACATTTTTTTTGTTCCAACGCGTTGAAAAGAAAAGACCCGCGCGCGATCGTCTACTCCCGTGTCATTGTGAATCGCTACACGCAGGCTTTGTATCGGTCCATTTATATGTATTCCTTTGCACAATGGTGATTATTTATCGATGACCGAATAAAATTAATTTTATTCGGTCATCGTGCAGTCGTCATTCGGGCGACACACTGCGAGATTTCAAACTCGATATATGCATACACCTGTGTCAAGCTGTTCCGTGCTGATCGTACACCAAATTGATATTATCGCTGAATCAAATGGTCATTTCCTTGCCTGCGATCTGTCCTGCCTGACGGTACGTGTCACCAGCCTCGTAATTGTACACACACACACACACACGATATACTTATACATACGTATCGCAACGATAATAAAAGACACTCCTCTGTGAGGAAGCAAGGATCGGTCGGACGATACCGCAATGTCGAGATAGTCAAAACTAATTTGATGGTTCGATCGTTGACACGATATCGACACGGCATCGACTTTAGTTTTGTCTCTTGAAAAAAAAAAAAAAAAAAAAAAAAAAGGAAAAAACAAAAACGCTATTCGGTTAATAATTTTCTATAAATTGTCATTGGTTAATTTGATTATTTTCCGGCTCTCCTCGAAACTCCCTTTGTGCGAAAACATCGCTGCCAAAACATGCGTACTCCGATAAAATAAAAACTGATGTTGAGAAATTGACAACGTTCGCTCGGTCGAAACGCCAAACGATCGGCCAACATCCGCAAACGATCGGCCAACATCCACGACCGAAATACCGACTCTGTCTTCAACGCCACGACTATCCGCACGAATGTGTCGGGCCACGCGTGACCCGGGACCAACCGAGCAGAGTGCGTAGTCCCAACGGTTACCGTGTACCAGTGCGAGCCTGTGTCTCCGAGGACCGCTAATTCGGCCTCCTTTCCACTACCGCACTCCACGCCACCCCGATAATTACCGCAAGGCTATGTCGTCCAACGATCGAGGGCTGCGACGGTAAGACTCCAACCGTTCCATCACCTTCGATTACTTTGTTTTTTCGCCTATGCGCTATTTTTATTTTTCTTTTTTTTTATACTCTTTCGCGACTCTTTTTCATTTGCCTCCCCGCAAACCCCCCCCAATCGTGTACTCGTGTTGTTCGAAATTTCAAATTTTCTTATTGCATGAACGGAACAACATTACTACGAGCCATCGATCGAGGAGGATCCATTGCCCCGCTCGATCGTTACCGAGCAAATAAAATATGTTTTTTCGTTGTTCGTTTTTTTTTGGTTCTTTGGCTCAAGGGCGATGGCTCCTCGTCTCTGCATCGATACGTATCTACGAATATTTAATGCCTCTTTTTTAATCTATCGAGATGTATGTCGATTACGAAAGTGCTTGAAACTTGGGACACTCTAATTTTTTCGTTTTTTTTTCTTTCTCTTTATTTTCAATGAATTTTTAACTGTAATGTTGTATTCGTACGGTAGATTTTAAATGCCGCTAGGGCTGCACCGTGGTCGTAGTTCACAAGCTAACGTGTTCCGTTTATAATATTAACGTATACTGTATATATTGTGTAACAATGTATATATATATATATATATATATATATATATATGTACATCTTGAATATTATTTTGAAGCTTATTCGTAGATACTTTGATTGCTATCCGATTCGCTAATGCGCATACGTGCTACTCGTAGGTAAGCGCGGGATAAAATCGCGGACTCGATCGGCGAACGAAGCCAGCAAGCCGTGCACGGTTTTGTCCGAACGACATCTCCGACGCGATGTTAAACGACCGTCGTGTTCGCGCCTTGACTCAATCGCGACAGCATCGACCGTCATCAACGTTTTTCAACGGTACCAAACCCCTCGCCGAATTAATTTGACCGAAATAAATGGACGATCCACCGGCGCATCGATCGCATCCGTCGATCACCACCGACATTATAATCTCGGGCTCCGTGACGATATTCGATCCCCGATCGAGGAAAAAAAACGTAACGCGCAGTGAACGAATTTAAAAAGTGGGCCGTACATCGACCAGCCGCATACAGCCTAATTATTCAATCGTCGTAACGTCTATCGAAAGTTGTAATAAATTCTAGGATTCGTACGGCGTACACGTGTACAGACGTATATGCGACGGTATATCGGATGGACTACTCGCCGACTACGTGTATAGCCAGCGGAAAGTAAACCCTATTTTGCCTACCTCGTATCTCGTTCGCACCAGAGAAGTGGCTCGGTACAGCCAAACGGGCGTTATTCACGCTCTTTTTATCAACGACCCGCCAATATTCGATGGAATATTCGATAACGAATATTCGATGGAATATCAGAGTGAACCGAGACGCATCATTGATCGGACGTGCCTCGGTCGCAACGAACCGACTAACGATGCGTGTATCAATGTATCGGTAGGGCGAGGCGAGCGAAAGGACGAAAACACGGGAGAAACGGCAGTGGCTTTTTCCGAACGACTCTACAATCGTAATAGCGAGTCCGACGAGGATGATAAAACGAGGTACGACTACTAAATTATTCGCATTTTATTTTGATGCACGCGTTCGCGTTAATCGTCGACATGGTCGAGTCAATGTGGGCCGACGATATCGTTTCAGTTTGCAATCGGCGAGAGACGTGAACGGAGTCGACGTGAAATTGGGACCCGGTCAAGTAGCACCGAGAGGATACAAGCCGATAACCGGTAAGATATTGTGTCCGGTTAACCGAAGGAAATGCCCTTGTACAGCACACAGCACACATTGTTTATACGAATTTGAAGGTAAAACAAAACGAAACATTGCAGGTGCGAATAATGGCGAGGTGAAGCTCGCCTTGTTTCTGAGCAAGGGAACCCTCGAGGTCGAGGTAATCTGTGCGCGTGAAATCTGTGCCGACGAACGAGAGGAGCCTGGTAATGGGTCGCAAACTACTCTTCATTTATCTTCCCTCCTTCGTGCGAGTGGTGTTCAATTATTCGTAAATGGCCTCCGTACGATGCATGCACTTCACCGAAATGACATTGCTATCCGTATCACCGTCTGTCGTCTCTCTGTCCATCTTGTCACAATGATACCGGCGAGTATCACGCTCGTAACAAATTTTATTTATTTTTGACGAATCATTTTTTGCTTTCACGACTCTACCGGCAACGGCCGCTCGTACCGGTCGAACTACCAAAGAGCCGCAAGGTCGACGGCGGTTCGATCCTCGATATTTCATAGTTTGGCCGAGCAACAAACAAAAATAAAAATAAAAACAAACACGGACGGGACTCGAAGCGCGACAAATGCGATACAGAGGCGGAAGACTGCGGTAACACGCGACTCGGGCCGCCAAAAATCCCGATAAACCAAATATTTTATTCTTTCGATAAATAGAAAATAGTATATTCGATGAAGCCATTGTCTGCCTCTCGGTGTTTAGATACGTACGTGAAGACTTACCTCCGTGACGGCGAGCGTTGGCTGCACAAGAGGAAAACGCGAGTGGCAAAGCACTCGCGAAATCCTCAATATCGACAGACCCTCAAGTATGGAAGTTGCGACGCTCTCGGAAGAAATCTTCTCGTGATGCTCTGGGAGAAGAAACAAGGGTTCGAGAGTAATCGTGGCCTCGGTGGATCGGAGCTCGATCTCGAGCTTCTTCCGTTAACGAGATTGACCGTCGGCTGGTATCCGCTATTTCCGATTCACACGCTCGGAACTCAGAACGCCGCCGATTCTCCATGATGGTTGAGGGAAAAATGGGCCCTGGAAGCCGGTGAACTCGACCTTCGACTGAGCCTCCTGCTCAAAAACGAGGGAGAGTCCGTCGTCAAAATAATTTCTTGATAGACACACGACTGGACCGGAATTATTAATATCGACCACCGACACTGACGCTAAATTCCTCGATTATTCGTCATTTTTTTCCATAGATGATAACGATAACAATGCCGATTTGACAACCCTACTACTGCAGAAACTGTGGAACGATTTGGGTAAGCGTCGAGACCGAAATGGAATCGCATCCCGGTATATCTCGTCGACAATGTTACGGTGACGATGTCACGTGAATTATTAGAACTTACGAATCGGCGTAGAAACGAATAATCTCTTTACCGCGAGATCAAAGTATCTTTGCTTAATCGACCCTTCTATCCCAAAGAAAACCTTCGAAGGACAATCAAAGAAAACAAAAAAAACGAACAAAAACATACACACACACACACGAAACATTATTACGACGGTGATGTTGAAATCGTGTTGTTGCCAACGTTACTTGACGCGCAGCATCCAACATTCATCATAAAAGTGATAGTTATTATAATATAGACGATAGTTTTATTATTAAAAATGACAATCAATAATGCTAGTGTCATTGCGAACAATTTAAAATAAGGAGCAGCTATCGAGAGGGTAATTCAAACGAAAATTGACTATAGAGAGAGAGGTAACGAAAGGATGTGAAATATATATATATATATATATATATATATATATATATATATATATTTTTTTTTTTCAAGTCATTATGCTGGGAAGCCTCTGTTTCCGCGTTGCAACGGGTGTCGAAAGTTTCGATCGGCAGAGATTCGTATGTAGCAATCGTTCCTTCGTACTATACGTTGATAATAGCAAATTTGCAAAACAACTACCAATCAGAGGAAAGGAATAATGTATTTTCGTAATAATTTCGATGACGGAAAAGTGCTTGTTTGTCTTTTTTTTAGCTGCCTCTCGTCCATTACGCCGTCCCGACTACGTCGCGACCAAATTATTAAAACTCAAGCGATTATACGACACAGCTGACGAAACGATTTTAGCAATAACGGTATATCTACGGAGGCTCGTGGAAAGATTTCGGGTGACTGGATAAAACAAATTTTCGAATTGAACGCGTCGGAGAGACGCGAATATGGTGTCGCGGAACCGACGGGACACGGATAGATGAAATTTATTTTTAATGCTTCACGATTACTGTATCGGTGGGTTGTCCCGTGAGTACACGAGTCACTGTGCAATACAAAGAATGAGCGAGCAAACGAACGAGATAACGCGTCTACGGGGCCCATTTTTCCCGGTGTTGGCGGAACGGCCGAAGACAAAAAATTCGAATATTAAAAAATATTGTGCGAAGAAAGAGAAACGGAAAATGAAAAAAAAAAAAAAAAAAAAAAAAAACGAACGATTCGATCGAAAACTTTGAGTGTCATACTGTAATCTCATACTGTAACAAAGTCTGGAGGTCGATCGAGTCGGGGGAAGCATCCTCGGCGGACCAGCGAAACGTTTCCAAAGAATGTTGATCTCACGCTGATCGCCACAGAGGGGACCATTCCGTCAATCCAAACGGACACGAGAAGGTCGAGATTCGTCTCGAGACTCGTCGTACGTTCGCTATTTCGTAAATATAGTCGTAGAGATAGAGTCGAACACACGCCCGTTCGACTCGCCGGTCGAGTCCTCGAGGCGTCTACCAAACTTGCGAACCGAACAAAGTATTTTTAAATTCGCAAGTAGCGAAAAATCAGACGGATCGGTGTTCGGAAAACAGTCGCACGATCGTTGCAGCTCCCCGTTCATTACGATCGAACGGTCGTTGATTAACGAGAATACTTCTTCGAATAGATTGATATTAATGTACTCGTAGTTTGTTGATCGGTCGAAAGTATCGAATATAACGTGTTAACGATACAACAACAAAAATCCAACTGTCATCTTCGACTTGACTGACAACATTTTCGATTTTTCTTTCGTACGAAAATCGTCAACAGCAAAAAAAGACTTTTTATTGAAATTTTTTTTCCCTTCGGACTTTCGAGATAAATGTATAGATTTCGTGGGGCGAATATCGATCCCCATGTACAGTCGTTGATTCCTCGAGAGGACAAAAACTTGGTGTAACGAATGCGTCGAACAGAGCAGTCAATGTAATTGGACGATAACGACGGTATATTTGACGGTATAACTGAAACATTGTTTTGTGATAAAGAACAACAACAACAACAACAACAACAACAACAACAACAACAACAACAACAACAACAACACGAGAGAAAACGTAAAAACGAGGGAACGGAACGCTGTGACGAGAGGTTGAGTAACGAGAATGGACGATCGGTCAAATCGAAGATTCACGAATAACGGCCTAGGAGATTGTATTTCGAGAGTTGCGTTTATCAGTTATATTTAAAATATGTATGATACAAGAGCTATTAACCGTGACAATCCTCCGAACGAGGCGAGACGATCGCTCAAAAATACGAAATTTTACTATATATCTATATATATCGCCACACACACATATATATACCCTGTAATAGAAAGACGGATGTCCTCTACCGGAAAAAATGTCACGGCTTGAAATAACGTTGCGAAAAATGAATGCCATCTTTATCGAAACGTATATTCGTAATACTAGTTTGAACATGAAAAAAGTCTCAGCCGACAACGTTCAAAAGCGGATCGCGCTAAAGTAAATATGAAAAAAAAACGAATAAAAATGTATATACACTGAAAGTGATGACAATGATGAAATTGATCCAACACAGAAAATGATTGCTTAACTGGTGAGGCTGTATCAATATTTTCTACAAAACGGTGTGAAAAGAAGTAGATAAATAAATAAACAATGGCCTAGGCACTGACGTAAAACTTGAGCAAAGTCCTTGAGTGCGTAAATAACTTTTTCAATGAATCTATCGACTTTGACAATCGGAAAGCTATCAAATGCTGTGTTACTTGCGTCGGTACGACGTACGACGAGCCTATATATCTACCGCCTATATTTACGTTTATGCATATTCTATCGAAACTATTATAAAATTACCGGTGTGTATCTATATATATCAATGAAAAATTAGGGAAATGCATTGGGGGGGGGGGGGGGGGGGGACGAGACTATCGCAGACTCGACGACAAATGAATCCAGATATTTCCGTGAATAAAGACAAAATTGTTTGTTCGCTTCGCAACTCGAAGCACTCGAATTTCGCCGAATTTACATCGATTGTCCACTTTGGTGATACGCAATGGATTTGATATCGAGAAAGAGGTGGAGGTAGAGGTACAAAACCGAGTGAGCGAACACAGGATCGAAGGCAAATTATTACGATTCGTGATTAAATTCGAGGAAAGGCCCGTTCCCCGCATATCTTTGTTGTAATCGTTCTTTTAGGTGTTCGACGATCCATCGCTATGACATAGTCGTAATAGTAATAATAATAATAATAATAATAATATTTATTTGAGGTATCAAAACACCAGAATACGATGTAACTGTAAACAATATTCGATATCAGTGTTGCGAGGACGCTTCGGATTCGTCGTGGCGTTGCCAATTTCGAAAATTAAATGACATCGCGAGATTAACGTGGAGTTTCGCGCTGAAGGCTATGAAATTAAAATTTAGATTTTGTTTATATATATATATATATATATATATATATATATATATATATTCTTTTTGGAAATGACACGTAAACGAAGAACAGATACGACATTTGGGCGACTGGATAACCACGCGGGTCGACGAATAATCCAAGCGATAACACGAAGATGCTAACGATAATTGTCTGGGACCCAAACAGCGTACCGGTGAGGAGAAAGTTAGATAGGTTGATAAAAACAACAAAAAAACATAATTCTATAGTTAAACCGGTAGATCGATCCTCCGAGTACCGGATACTCGTTCAACGACGATTTGAAATTTTCAAAGACGCAACCTTCGAATTATTCGATGTACCAGAGTTAACATGCTCGAAACAACTTACCTTCGAGTGTCGCGTTATCGCAACGTATCACACGCGAAAAAAGCGTTTCGAGAACCATAGAATAACATTGAATGTGACGTCCCTAGAATGAAAATAAATTACGTGTGCATCGGGGTAGTCGTTGCGAATAGAGTCGACTGTGAAAGAGTTTCGGATAAATGCCACGGAAATGCAAAAATATTTTTAGATCTCATGGAATGTGACGAAATTCACGAATGCAAAAAGGTGCTGAAAACCCTATTTTTCAACGACAACAACAACAACAACAACAACAACAACAATAATAATAATAATAACAATAATAATGATAATAATAATAATTTGTTTCAAATCTTTTAATCGACTTTGAGTATTTTCATAAAAAAATAATTACGTATGTCGAATAATGAACGAATAATTTTTATTACATAAAAAGTTGGGTTTCGGAAATGCCGAAGAATTTTTTTTGGTCTCACGAATTTGTGAGAAATATTTTTGAATTTTCCTATTACGCGTAACGAAAGACGTATCGAGAATGGGCTCGCGATTCGCCTCGCATTTATACGAAACTCAAAGGAAGCGAAGACTATTGGGGAGGCGTACTACCTCGAGATTGTCAGTGCAGCTTACGACGCTTAGTTGTAGGAAGCGAACGAAGAATGAAAAATGAAATCGTAAGTCGGCCGTATTAAATTGTAGGCCCAAAGTAATCCGATATTCGAAACGATCGCGTGTAACTAACTCGCTATTGACATTGTGTATTAACGAAATCCTCGTAGAAGCGCCGAATTAATACCATTGGTCGTCAATATTATCGAATGCTTTTCAATTAAATGTCAAAAATTGTCCCGAGAGATAGAAGAATTTAATGGAATATTGTGATGGAAAGTGTTGCAATAATACGAAGAAAGATGTTTGTTCGTGATAATATCGTCGAATATCGGATGGTATCTTGACGTAACGTTGAAAATTGAATTTTCCGATAATTGTGCACCATGTGATTATCTAGTGAACCTTCGATCGAGAAGTATCGTTGCAATATTTTTCCCTATCGCCATTAATGCAATGTATAAATGTGTAATTACGCTTCGCATCGCTGCGAAATATTTTGAGGATGTTACGTTAACGAAAGCCAATATATATATTTTTATTTGGAATATATCGGAAGAAGGACAACAACAACGACAGATTTTATTTTGTCGTGACTCGATTGAAAACGAGTGGAACGAAGATAACCACGAGAAGCCTGAAAGTTATCGATTACGAGATAGCAACGAAACGCTATTTTCCGAAAATTCTCATCGCAATAGCGTCGCCACTCTATAAATGAATATTGTGACGAAAGGAGAAGTTTATGCAAAGGCAGAACCGACATTATAGAGCCGCAATGTGACAAAGGGACGAGTATTATTTTTGTTTGCGAGCGAGAGTGAACGAAAGGGGAAAAGCAACCCGAAAGAGCTACATAATCGATAACGTTATCGCTCGCAGAGACTTTGAACATTTTCATCCGTGTATATTTAACAATTTCAGAATGGCTGATTTTTGTCGTATGTGTCTATCAATATAAATATGTATAAAGCAAACAAAAAAATGAAACAATCGACAAACCAACATGTATGGAACAATAAAAAGCAAATGTACTACTACTCAGTGGTTATGGAAGATGCGCGGAAATCATTTGTTTTATAATATTCTGTCAGATTGAAAAATAAATATCGATAATGCGCCAACTGAAAATAACCCTTTCCTAACATGTGTGTTTCTTTATTTGGTTTTTTTTTTTTTTTTTTTTTTTTTTTTTTTTTTTTTTTTTTTTTTTTTTTTTTTTTTTTTTTTTCTAAACGTAAAAATAAAAACGAGCCTCGGCGAATCTCCAGTCGGTGTACGATGATTGGTCGAGTCGGCGAGACACGACCAATCAGAAACGAGAAGCGATCGAAGCTTGTAGACGAAGCGCGTGAACCTTGCGAGTACAACGAGCCTTGGCGAATCTCCGGTCGAGTAGATTACAAACACGAGGCAGCCATTGTCCGAGAGTCGAGGTGAGTCGAGGTGAGTCGAGGCACGTGCAGATTATTATAAAACGAAAGTGTTACGTTTATCGTTTGTTATGTTTATAGTAGTTCCAGAAAGAAAGATACTTGTCGGTTATCGAAAGAAACATGTACGAAAAAGTAAGATATTCGATTATGCCGGGCAAGGAACAACGAGACATTTTCCTCCAAGCTCACAACACGTGCAACAATAAAGACATGGTTTTCTTCTACTTTGTCCTTTGACACTGTCACTCTGAAGAAATTGGTGAGGAAGAAATTTTGTTCTTAAATGGGGCTGATATTTAATTAAATAGATATGTAATAGTTTGACGTTTTTTGTTTGAGGTTAGGTGTCCTGCCGGAGATACTTTTGCTGCCACCCTCGGAGAGTCTACTCGACAAGAAGCAGGAGCCTTTCGAAAGCAATCGTCGGAACAGCGTAGGTAAGTTTTTAGGATTATTCTCGCGTCGATAAGCTGTGGGAGGTTTTTTTGGCATTGGTAGGCAACGCTGGCGAGGACCCGTCGCATAGGTGGACGTCTTCGTCGCCGGAGGAAACATCCTGTCCGGAGGATGAGAGCGCCCCGTCGAGGAATCCGTCTTCACGGTAAGTTAGTTTACGATAAGCAATGTTTTCTCTACGAACGGCACATGGAAACGAATGATTTTGGAATTGGCAGCGGTAACTGCGGAGGATCCGGCACACAGCTTAGCACCGTGGCAGACGGAAAGGTAGCTCGTCGCAACGATGGGTCAGCGTCGTCGAGGGACCTCCAGCCGCAGGTAGTCCAGCTGTAAGTGCGTTCAATCCGATACACAGCTGTGCATCATGGCAGTCGGGAAGGCAGCCCTTCGCGGCGGTGGTGGTGGTGGTGGTGGTGGTGGCGGTGAGGGAGCCTCGCCCACGGACGTCCTGCACCAGGTAATCTCCTTTTTCTAAGCTCCTTCATTTGTGATGTGATTCCAAATCGTGACTACATCGCGGACAAACTTCTCGTCTCGATTTTCCAAATTCAGTATAATTAACAAATTAGTAAGATCCTTGGAATCCCTCTAATGTTGCGAATCCTTTCGATAGCCCTTGTAAGAATTCATGTATTCTCCTGAATTCATATGATTTATCAATTTATTAAGTTATTTATTGTGATTGTTGTCACAATCAAAATTTTTTTTTGTCATCATTCAATCACTTAATGAATTAATCAATTAATCATTTAATTCGTCTATTTATTTATTTATTTATTTGTTAATTAATTAATTATTTAGTTAATTTGTTTATTTATTTATTCATCTGTTTGTTGGATAATTCATTTATTAAGTAATTTATTTATTTGCTTATTCGTTTATTTGTTTATTTGTTCATTCATTCGTTTATTTATTTATTTATTTATTTATTTGTTTATTTATTTGTTTGTTTATTTATTTGTTTATTTGTTAATTAAATTATTTATTGATTTATTTATTTGTTTATTTATTAATTGATTAATTTATTAAATTATTTATTTACTTGTTTATTTAATAATTTATTCATTTATGAAATTATTTATTTATTTACTTGTTTCTTTAATAATTTATTCATTTATTAAATTATTTATTTATTCATTTATTTATTTATTTATTTGTTTATTTAGTTATTTATCTATTTATTTATTAATTGATTAATGCATTAAATTATGCATTTATTTATTTATTTATTTATTTATTGATTTATTTGTTTATTTGTTTATTTAATAATCTATTAATTTATAAATTTATTGATTTATTGATTTATTGATTTTTTAATTTTTCTATTTAATAACTTATTAATGTATTAAATTATTTATTTACTTGTTTCCTTAATAATTTATTCATTTATTAAATTATTTATTTATTTATTTATTTATTTATTTATTTATTTATTTATTTGTTTATTTAGTTATTTATCTATTTATTTATTAATTGATTAATGCATTAAATTATGCATTTATTTATTTATTTATTTATTGATTTATTTGTTTATTTGTTTATTTAATAATGTATTAATTTATTAATTTATTGATTTATTGATTTATTGATTTTTTTAATTTTTCTATTTAATAACTTATTAATGTATTAAATTATTTATTTATTCATTTATTTATATATTTATTTATCTATTTATTTATTAATTGATTAATGCATTAAATTATGCATTTATTTATTCATTTATTTATTTGTTTATTTAATAATTTATTAATTTATTGATTTATTGATTCATTAATTTTTTTATTTTTGTTATTCAATAACTTATTAATTTATTAAATTATTTGTTTATTCATTTATTTATTTATTTATTTTTATTTATTTATTTATTTATTTATTGATTAATTTATTAAATTATTTATTTATTTATTTATTCATTTATTTATTTATTCATTTATTTATTTATTTATTTATTTATTTATCCATTTATTTATTCGTTTATTTATTTATTTATTTATTTGTTTATTTATTTATTTGTTCATTTATTTATTCATCTATTTATTTGTTTATTTATTTATTTATTTGTTTATTTATTTATTTGTTTATTTATTAATGTATGTATACGTATATGGATTAATCAATAATTAATTAATTAGCCAATTAATTAATTAGTTAGTTAATTAATTAATTAATTATTTATTAATTAATGCATATATTAATTAATTAATTAATTAATTAATTAATTAATTAATTGAGTTATTTGCTTATTCGCCGATACATCCGCGGGCCTCGGGCCGACCAGTTTTTTTTTATTTATTTATTTATTTTTTTTTTTTTTTTTTTTTTTTTTTTTTTTTTTTTTTTTTTTTTTTTTTTTTTTTTTTTTTTTTTTTTTTTTTTTTTTTTTTTTTTTTTTTTTTTTTTTTTTTTTTTTTTTTTTTTTTTTTTTTTTTTTTTTTTTTTTTTTTTTTTTTTTTTTTTTTTTTTTTTTTTTTTTTTTTTTTTTTTTTTTTTTTTTTTTTTTTTTTTTTTTTTTTTTTTTTTTTTTTTTTTTTTTTTTTTTTTTTTTTTTTTTTTTTTTTTTTTTTTTTTTTTTTTTTTTTTTTTTTTTTTTTTTTTTTTTTTTTTTTTTTTTTTTTTTTTTTTTTTTT
>OZ021681.1:25538866-25562602 GCA_963978505.1 Listrodromus nycthemerus | reverse complement strand
AAAAAAAAAAAAAAAAAAAAAAAAAAAAAAAAAAAAAAAAAAAAAAAAAAAAAAAAAAAAAAAAAAAAAAAAAAAAAAAAAAAAAAAAAAAAAAAAAAAAAAAAAAAAAAAAAAAAAAAAAAAAAAAAAAAAAAAAAAAAAAAAAAAAAAAAAAAAAAAAAAAAAAAAAAAAAAAAAAAAAAAAAAAAAAAAAAAAAAAAAAAAAAAAAAAAAAAAAAAAAAAAAAAAAAAAAAAAAAAAAAAAAAAAAAAAAAAAAAAAAAAAAAAAAAAAAAAAAAAAAAAAAAAAAAAAAAAAAAAAAAAAACACAAAAAAACACAAAAAAACACAAAAAAAACACAAAAAAAAACACAAAAAAAAACACAAAAAAAAACACAAAAAAAACTGGGATTACATTAATAGAAAAAAAGGGGGGGCACTCCGATGCGTCGACAAATAAATAAATCAATAAATTGGTTAATTAATTAAGTAATCGGTTAATTAATTACTTCATTCTTTCATTTCCTAATTAACTGATAAGTGTATACATTAATTAATTGATTGATCAATTAATTAATTAATAATTTAATGATTTCGTAAATTAATAAATTAATAAATAAACAAATTAATGAGCAAAGAAAAAAATATATAAATAAATACATCAATAAATAAATAAATAAACAACTAAATAAATTAATAAATAAATAAATAAACAAATAAATACATAAATAAATAAATAAATAAATCAATAATTTAATGAATTCAGCAACAAATAAATAGATAAATAAATAAATGAACAAATAAATAAATAAATAATTTAATAAATTGATCAGTAAATAAATAGATAAATAAAAATGAAAAAATAAATAAATAAATAAATTTATTTATTAATTAATTAACAAATAAAAATTTTTTAAAAATAAAATAAATAAAAATAAAAATAAAATAAAATAAAATGAAAAATAAAATAAAATAAAATAAAATAAAATAAAAATGAAAATAAAAATACAAAAAATTTTTAAAAAAAAAAATAAAAAAAATTAAAAACATTTAAAAAAAGGACTGGGGGCACGCGGATGTGCCGGTAAAAAAATAAATAAATAAATAAATAAATAAACAAATAAATAAATAAATAAATAAATAAAATAAAATAAAATAAAATAAAAATGAAAATAAAAATACAAAAAATAACAAAATAATAAACAAAAAAATTAAGCATTTGAAAAAAGGACTGGGGGCACGCGGATGTGCCGGTAAAAAAATTAATAAATAAATAAACCAACAAAGAAATAAACAAATAAATAAATAAATAAATAAACGAATGAACGAATAAACAAATAAACGAATAAGCAAATAAATGAATGAGTTCATAAATGAATTAATGAATGAACAAATGAATAAAAAAATAAACAACTTAACTAAATAATTAATAAATTAACAATTAAATAAATAAATGGACGAATTAAATTATTAATTGATTAATCGATTACTAAATTGAACGATAAAAAAAAAATTGAATTGTCAGGACAATTACGATAACTTAATGAATTGAAAAATCATATGAATTCAGGAGAATTCGTGAATTCTTACAAGGGCTAGTGAAAGGATTCGCAACATTAGAGGGATTCCGACGATCTCACTAATTTGTTAATTATGTTGAATTAAGAAAATCGGGACGGGAAGTTTGTCCGCGATGTAGTTACGATTTGGAATCGCATCACCAATGGTGGAGCTTTTTAAAAAGGAGATTACCTGGTGCAGGAGGTCCGTGGACGAGGCTCCCTCACCGCCGCCACCACCACCACCACCACCACCACCACCACCGCCAAGGGCTGCCTTTCCGGCTGCCATGGTGCACAGCGGTGTATCCGATTGAACGCACTTACAGCTGGACTACCTGCGGCTGGAGGCCCCTCGACGACGTTGGCCCATCATTGCGACAGCTACCTTTCCTTCGGCCATAGTGCTAAGCTGTGTGCCGGATCCTCCGAAGTTGCGGCTGCCAATTCCAAAATCATTAATTTCAATGTGCCTTTAACGGAGAAAATCTTGGTTATCATAAACTAACTTACCGTGAACGGAGGCTCCTCGGCAGGACCCCCTCGACCTCCGCGCAGGATGTTTCCTCCGGCGTCCAAGACTTCGGGCCACGCGGCGGGTCCTCCGCAGCCTTGCCTACCAATGGCAAAAAACCTCCCACAGCTTATCGATGCGAGAATAATCCTAAAAACTTACCTAGGCTGTTCCGACGATTGCCTTCGAAAGGCTCCTGCTTCTTGTCGAGTAGACTCTCCGACGGTGGCAGCAGAAGTATCTCCGCCAGGACACCTAACCTCAAACAAAAAACGTCAAACAAACAATTACATATCTATTTAATTAAATATCAGCCCCATTTAAGAACAAAATGTCTTCCTCACCAATTTCTTCAGAGTGATAGTGTAAAAGGACAAAGTAGAAGAAAAACATGTCTTTATTGTTGCACGTGTTGTGAGCTTGAAGGAAAATGTCTCGTTGTTCCTTGCCCGGCATAAGTCAATATCTTACTGTTTCGTACATGTTTCTTTCGATAACCGACAAATATCTTTCTTTCTGGAACTACTATAAACATAACAAACGATAAACGTAACACTTTCGTTTTATAATAATCTGCACGTGCCTCGACTCTCCCTTTGTTCTTCGTACTCGCACGCTTCACGGCTGGCTCTCGGACAATGGCTGCCTCGTGTTTGTAATCTACTCGACCGGACATTCGCCAAGGCTCGTTGTACTCGCAAGGTTCACGCGCTTCGTCCATAAGCTTCGACCGCTTCTCGTTTCTGATTGGTCGCGTCTCGCCGACTTGACGAATCACAGCGATCCTGCACAACGGCCTACCCTCACTGAGAGACCATTATGGTCAGTATCGTTCAAAATACCTATCTTCGAAATAAAACATTGATTGAAACTTCGGAATAAAACATTGACTATCTAAAAGTTACCCGAATGACTTACGAATGTCCGTCCGGTTGGTCACTATGAGTTATCGCATGTCCAAAAATTAACTTTTGGTCACAGAGTAATTTATAGTTACCATAAGCAAACAGACATTCGTAACCCATTTGAATAACTCTTAGATAACTAATGTTTTCTTGCTACTCGGGATGCCAGAGATTTTGCATTGGGCGAGCTTTCCATAATAAAGATTTCGCATTTGGCCGCCTCGTTTGCCTATACGTTATGCCCCCCTCCTCCCGCCATACTCTGGTCGTGCGTTTTCCGACTGTCTCACAGCCAGCTGCGAGAACGTCTGACTGACAGCTGATTCTTGACATTATTTTATCGAGTAAGCCGTGGTAAGCCGTCGCAAGTGCAGAATTTAATTAGTTACGGTCGAAGAATCGTCCATAGGTGCAGCATAACTTGTTCCACGATCGGCGCCAACGCCGATAAAACACGATTGAGTATGCAGAAACATGCCATTGTCATATTGTTCGTTACCTCGATATTGTATCTCACCGGATGTAAGGTTAGTATCATTTGTTTTCGTCGAAATTTCGTCGTGTTCGACTATTGTTCGGACAATAGATCGATGTAATTTGATTATTTGTTTTGCCGTTTTTTTTTTTTTTTCCAATCCTCAAAGCGATTAATTCTTGCAGGCACAATCTTACGACGACAAACGATGCAAATGCATTTGCCCGAGTATCTCGTCTGTGATAAACACAACACAGCCCTCGCCCGATCGTCTCAATTTTATCTCTAATGTTCCGCCCGACAATTGGTAAGCACAAACCGGAGAGACCAAGATTTCCTTGGCGATTCGTCGTTTCTCTGGTATGCTCGACTAAGGGATGTATACGTTTCAAAATTCTTCAGCAACTGCGAAGGTGTTATTTTGCCAAAGATCAAAGGACAGCTGAAAGGCCAGGAACAAATATTCTGTCCAAGATGCGAGTGTAAATACGAAAATCGTAACACTGCCATTATAAAGGTAAAAATATTAGTCAAAGTTTTATGATCTCTGTACCTCGATTATATCATCGACGTGTCTCGACAGTCGCCATCGATATCGCCGAAACGAATGCTCTCTTACCATTTTTTGTTGTCGTTGTTATTTTCGACTGTTATATAATCGATTAAAATATAATCTGCCTGCGTCATGAACGAACGATATTAGAGCGAATAATTTTTTTTTACATCAATTTTGTTTCAACTATCGGAAACGTCCATTCTTTCATTGTTCTTTTGTTTGTTTGTTTGAAATTTCAGTTTGTCGTGATCATCGTGATATGGGTAATATCGCTTCTGGTAATCTACATGCTGTTCCTGATCTGTCTGGATCCATTGTTGAACAAAAGAGTCCACAAGGCAGCTGGTAACGGTGGTTATTTGGAGCATACGAACGAGGAGGATGACGCTTCCGGAGCACCCGGTACATCGCATCCGATGGGTGTACGAGGAAACGTATTGAATCGCGTTGGTCATCAGCAGGACAAGTGGAAGCGCCAAGTTCGAGAACAGCGACGCAACATTTACGATCGGCACACGATGCTCAATTGAACCGAATGTATATAGTAAATATAACTTCCCCCCCCCCCCCCCCGCCCCCGAATAACTCATATATACGTAAGGATCGATTAACCGTTGACACAAATAAAATTACGAAACCAAGCTTTTCACCCGGTCACAGCCGGTATTTAATATTTCAATTTTGTTTGCTTCAACATAAAGTTAACACTTTGTGTCCCTCCGACAAATTCTTCATTTATACGTTGACACGTTTATATATATATATATTGTTTTCGTAACTCATTCACGACAATCGTCACGAATAACGAGTTAACCTGTTGCCTTGGTTATGTAATCCTTGACCTCGTCGTAAAGAATTAGAACACACGCGCCTCCGGTGCCACGTAAAATGTTTGAAAAAGCTCCTTTGAAGAAGGCACCAGGACCTTCGGTTCTCAAAGTTTTGATCCAACAGTCTACTGTATTCTTGTACATAACGTCGACCTTGCTGCGACCTGATTGCATCATCATTCTCCGGCGAACGGTGTCGAACGGGTAAGAAATTATCCCCGCCGTTGTCGTAACTGTCTGCGAAAAAAAAAATGTTTTCACGACCAAATGGAATGTTAGAGCAAAGCTTACGTTAGCTTCGAACTAAGGAGAAAGGGAGCAATGGGTGGGATAGAAAAACAAAGACACGCATATACCTCGGCGATCGCAAAGTTTACGTAGATCGGTGTCTGTTTGGGATCGTCGAAGAGTCCCTTCGCTGTATCGTAGAAGCCAAAGTACGCGGCACGATATATGAAAATTCCTTGGACGCTGACGTTGAACCCACGATAAAGACCGAACAAACCATCGGACTTGAAGACTTTCAAAAGACAATCGGACATCCCATTGAACTCTCGTGCACTACCTTTACCTACGTCGGCGCCCAATCTGCAAAATATCGCGGTGTGCTCGATTTTGAATTCTCCGTGAAAAGATACTCTGTCAAGGAGTGTCGCGGTTGCTCAGTCAATTGTCGCATATTATAAACGTGACCACGGAAAATTCAATAAAATCACGTTTCGAGGAAGTATCAACCGACCGTTCGGAACTTTCGATTAAAAGTCGACGCTTGTTGTACAAAAGTTCATTGAACCGAACAGTTTCATTTTACTGCTATTATCATCATCGTTTAAAAATTATTTAATTGCCTTTCACTGGAAATTGACAAAATACCGCAAAAATATCTTCGATAAAAATATTCAAGATATAATTTGTGTTTGTGTGCGTATGTTTTTCTAGCGACGCAAACTATTATCACTTTTCCGCATAGACTTTTAATCTAAGCATACACATATATACATACACACATATATATATATATATATATATATATATATATTCTCAATAGAAACCTGGTACGCGCGAAATCAAGGGGATAAACGAATATCAAGGACATGGCACCAGCGAATCCGCCGGAAGCCAAATTTCCAGCAAATTGTTTCCAAAAATCATCCTTCGGTACACCGTCCAAAAATATTTCTTTGAAACGATCCTTGAACGCAAAATTCAACGCTTGCGTTGGAAAGTACCGAATAACGTTGGCGAGATTGCCACGCCAGAAACTTAATACTCCGGTTTCTCTTGGTATGCGCACGAATGCGTCAATCGTCCCTGCGTCATCAACGACACGATGATAATCGCGTTCATGACAGAGTTCTCTTGGAAATTTCTGGACTTTATTTTTGCGTAAAAACCGGATACCTCTGTATTGCCGATCTTTGGTTATCTGCTTCGATGTGTGTTGAACTTGGAGCAGCAATTTAACGCGCTCTATAGGAGCGACAGCCGTTTTCGCTACACCCGCTGATATACCACCGGCCATTAAATCAATTAAAAATTCCTTCGGTGTCCCCATAATTGGGCACTACTTATCGTAGACTCGCCAGAGACAACTGTCGATGAGAATTTTCGATTTGTTTTTGCAAACGAACTCATATACCGTCCAGCCGCGATAGTTGTTTATTTGACGGCTCTAGTTTTTCACAATACTTATTAATTTAATCTTCGGCCATTTGTTACCTGGTGGAGCTTTTCAACATCTCGCGGAATATCGTTTCAAATGTTTTTTTTTTGTCAATAACAAATTCGAGCTCTCCGTCATTTGCCCCTCGCTGCCGCTAGATCGGCGCCACACGAGCGACCGTATATGTGAACACGCGCGTACACAAAATTCCCGTGCACCCGCCAGTTTGTTCACTCTGTCGTCCGCAGCAACATCTTCGGGAGTGGACTTTTATCGTCCGAAAGACAATATTTCACTTGACCATTTGTTTATTCATAAAACTGGTGTCACAGCATCAAGATAATCCAGAAAATTCAGTACAAAAAAAAAGGAAATTAATTTCGGCTTTTTCATCGCTACGAACACTTCTATTCGCTCCGTACAAACTGCGGGCGCTTAAAATTTGGTTTTTTTTTTTTTTTTTTCTTCTTACTAAAAATAAATCAGTGGGATCTTAACGTTTGACATTTTTGTCGTAGGTATTTTCGCTTTTCTCGACTAAACGCCAATTCTTAGAGTCAAAGTTTGGCGATACAATCGAGATTTCGGAGCGATCGTAAACTAATTATTTTTTATTAATAAACTAATGAAAATAGAAGACGATCGTTACACGGTTCGACAATGCGAAGGCTAACTTGGATGACGAGTGTTACGTTCACAAGATTATTTGCCCGCATAAACAGGATCATGCAAATAACACATCTATCGGAAAAAATAATTTACACTGAAAAGAATAATTGTATCGTATAAATATACTATTGATCTCGTGATAAATGGCAGGTCTGTGGGAAAAGATTAATTTTTTTTGGTGGCACACACATGTCGACGGATCTTTTTTAATGCGTCACTTCTAAATCGTGTATAATGCTGACAGTGCGACACTCTCAAAGTTATGTATCTTAAAAATATTGATCGAGGTTTTTTTTTTTTCTGACACTTGTAACATTAGCTGGATGCTTCTATAGTCTCGATAAATCGAGTCAGTATCGAGGATAAAAGTATTACACAAGTTTTCTTGTCGAATTAGATAAAAAATATATAGTGTTACACCTTACACCCCCAAGAGAATTCCGCTCACTAAACCGGTAGCTTGTTGCGTGTCTTCAACCGGCGGACTAGATATATCAAAACTACGCGTTTGTTCCGAGTTCCAAAGAGGTTCGAGATTTCTGGGAATATCCTCTATGCTGATTTTGTCTCGATTTTTTTCGCTTTCACGTGTTTACTTATCATTAACGTACATTGAGGTAAGAAGGTTCGACACAGGTAATATCAATGATGATCGTATATATAGTAATACCTAGGTAAACACAGTATTGAGATTAGCGGAGTAATAGCGGCCGGCACACGACCGGTATAAATTCATTCGTTGAAATTTGAGAATGGCCGACACATTCGTACATTAAAATAATATAGACAAGAATAATTGCACGTTATTGCTGAAAAATTAAAACACCTAATAGTTGAAGGTAGTTTGCGCTTCGACGACGCTCACGACACTCGTATGACTTTTGATAACGGGACCAAAAAAAAAGTTCTATGCTTTCAGCAAAATCGACGACTCCGTCATCCGCGAACATTGATAAGAATAGAAACGAATATATAGTAAAGTGCACGTGACACTTTCGTAAAAGTTAAAAAAAAAAAAAAAACAAAAAAACAAAAAAAAAAACAAAAAAAAAACGCAATTCTGAAAATTGTATTTCGTTTTCGGTGCGAAAGGAAATCGTAAGCCATGCGGATAAATTGTGATTGTATCTACGAGGGTGACAATGAAAATTTTTAATGCAAAGACGATGGACGTATCGTTCATGCAGTCATTAAACACGATCAAAATAACTGCCGTGGACTAACGTAGCGTGAGATATTTGTTCAAACGCCGCATCGAAGAAATTGTGGAAAAAGTGGTAAACGACCAGGGCAGCCACATTAATTGTAATTTTTGTGTCGGGACATGTACACGCGTTTTTTTGTTTTTGTTTTTTTTTGTTTTGGTGATGGGGAATTCCAGAGTGAACCGAAAAGTCGAGGATAATCGTCGATCGTAAACGAACGGAATCCCTTGGATCGGAAAGACTTATGCAGCATGGACCGACTGAAAGAAGCGAAGATGTCGTTAGTGTCCTAGTCGTTTGACGTACACGGTGTACGGATTGTTTTTTTTTTTTAGCGAATTCGCTGCTAGCTTCGATTACGTACTTTAGCGATGTCGACACCGGTCAGTGTTTTAACGAGCTCCGGTACGCGGGTCACGATGTTCAGAACTTCTTCGGTCAATTTTTCGGCCCCGATCGTGCCGTTACCGCTCGAGACCATCGTTATCTTTTTTGCTTGGGAAAGCGGCGCTGCTACTTCCGCAGCCACCTATAAAAAATTCATAAAAACTTCATGAGCCAAAAGGCCGCGTGTAAACGACAGGAATACGGAACGAAAGACGAAGCAGGGATCGAGTCGATCGGATAGCTAATTTTGTCAATCGTTTTTTTGTTGTTTTTCAAATACCTTTGGAAGAATTTCGAGCATCATGTCGATCATAGCTGCGCTCCCGTATTCGTTAAAGGCAGCAGCCTTCTTTTCCATTTGACTGGCTTCCGCTTTGGCTTTCGCCTCGATCGCGTAAGCTTCCGCAACACCACGAATCTTTATCGCTTCGGCCTCTGCCTCGGCCTCCATTACCAATCGAAGTTTGTTCGCCTCGGCCATTTTTTCCAATCTGGAAAGGATAAAACAAAAAAACAAAAAAAAAAAAAAATGACGCCCATCTCCGGAAAGTTGGGTTTTCCAATTTTGTTTGTATCGTTACCGGTATTTTTCAGCGTCGGCCGGACGCCTAACGGTGGCATCGAGTTCTCTCTCGCGACGCTTCATTTCTTGTTCCTGAACAGCGATCTCTTGTCCTCTCTCGACGACTTTTACTTGCATCTGTTCCTCCATTATTCTCTGTTTAGTCTTTGCGGCTTGGAGCTCGAAAGCCATTTCCGCTTCGGCTTTCTTTAAACGACAAATAAATAATGCATTTATTCGGTCTCGTGGGAAAGGCTACGCGAAAGAAAATACAAAAATTGACCGCACCTTGGTCTGTACTTCGACGTCGTAAGCGGCTTTCTTGAGCTCAAAGTCACGCTGAGCTTTCGCTATATCGGCGTCGTTCAAAAATCTCGAGGCCATTCTCTGTTCCTCGGCAATGGCTTCGCGTATCTGTGCATCCCTTCGAGCTTCCGCCTCGCCGATCCTCGCGTCCCTCTTCACCTCAGCTGTACGCGCCATACCGAGGGCTTTCAAATACCCCTACGAAAACGGCCCCAAACATACTTTTACGAATAAAAATATAATATCCGAACAGTGTTGAAGCACTATGTCGCGTTGCGTGAGGGACAACGAAGAAACAAATAAATAAAGAGAATAAAAAATAAAGAGCAGCTACTATGCTAGTGAGTGTTTTTGCTATAGTGTACTATAATAGTGTATATATTTTGGCAATTATATTGCATGTGTGTTACTATTGAAACGCGCATTTGTGCAAATTTACGTTTCCCGTCCCCGCCACTACCACCACCACCACCATTGCAACATTCACAAGAGATCGAAACACGGCACACGGCGCGAGATCGCGTCGTTCGACGAATAAAACTTCGTGATCGAAACGCGGTGAGCGATGCTTGTATCTATTTATTTATTTTTTGTTTCTTTCTGTTACTAGCAAAATCGATGAGAGACGATAAAATAGAGATAAAAATGTTTGAAAAAAAATACAGAATTTCAACTGAATTTTTGGCAGTGCTTCGAACGATTTTTGCAAATACGAAAAAGGCAAAAAATTGAACGTACCTTTGCCCCCTGCAAGTATAAAAAACAAAAAACGCATTGAATATTTTGGTATTTCGATGATTGAAAGAAATTGTTATTCACTCGTGGGATACGTGATTATCGAAATTTCGTTTCCCTTATTGTGTGTTTTTTTGTTTTACTTTTTATGTTGTTCTTTTCGGATCTCCAAGGATGGAAAGTAGCGCGCGCGCGCGCGATGATTAATGAATGATGAAAAATAATAATAATAATAATAATAATAATAATAATAATAATAAATATTTTCGTTCGCGTGACTAGAGTACACGGCTAATCGCCTAATCGTACAAATTCCGCTAATAGGTAAGACGCGTGTAAGGGGACACGGTGAAACATTGTATGTGGAAAGATTTGTTGCATCGAGCTTAACCCTCCAAATATCTTTTGTCGTTGTATAGTTAATGTAATTTTTTTTCCAACATACTTCTTCGTCGCGAATGTCTTTCAGGGTATACGAAACGACGGTGATTCCCATATTGACCAGATCGCTGCTCGCCACTTCGAACACTTCCTTACTGAATTTCTTTCGGTCTTTGTAGATCTCCTGTAACGGATAGAATATCAGTTTGCATGGATATTACATCGCCTAAACAGACGAAATTATTATTCCCGAATGAAATTCGTCTTCCAAAATGAATGCAGAGTTAAATCCTCGTTATTCCTTTGCACCAACTCGATGCAACAAAAAAAGTGATAAAACGATAAAAAATGAAAAAAAAAAAAAAAAAATTAATATACACTATATAAATCCAAATTGGTTGAGATTTCAAATACAACGTTGGCGTGGCGTTTCTCTAATTAATCTGTGTGAATATAATCTTTACGGAAACCAGGGAAATTATAACAATCTCCATGAAATATTATGCGCATACCTCGACGGTCATGCTTCCCATGATGGCTCTCTGATGGCCTTCGAGAGTCACCAGAGCAATGTTGTGAATCTCCTCTTCATTTTTTCCCAAAAACTGTTCGCAAGCCGTGGACAGCATCTCTTCGTTTTGTCCTTGAATCTTCACCTACGGCCCAAAGAAACGATTCTATCGTTTATTCTATCGATTAGAAAGAGTATCGCGACTTTGTAAAAATATATACCTGAGCTATTCCGGTGACGGATATCGGAACACCCTGGCACGTATAAACGGTAGGACTCTCTACCTGCAGCGTCATTGTGTTCAGGGATATCCTGAGAATGCAAAGAACAAAAATAAAATAAACGAATGCGTAATAGATTAGCGGATAACGTGTACAAAAAACCAGTCGAAACAGTTTTAATCTTACTTCTGAACCTGTTGCATTATCGGCCACACAAAGACCCGCCCTCCGGGCACCAAGAGTGGCTTGCCATAGCAGCATCCTTGAATACAATCGGATCTAACAATGATCTTCTCAATTGACCAATTAACCAACGAGACTTACAAATATGGTAAAATAACAAAAAATTCCTATGGCACTTTTATTTTGCTGGAAAGTACGTTTTTAATGGAATATTCGGAGGTAAACATTTTGAAAATTTAGTTGTCAGTGCGTCGAATATCCGGTGGTATTTTGGATCTTTCAATTGGCAATCGTACAAGAACGTAAAATTTGACCAACGAATATTTCTACAGGAAGAAAAAAACAAATACGGAGCATATTTACAAGAGAGTAAAGGTGTGCGCGGCAAGCGCGAGGTAATAATGTGTTCGATCGTCCAATAGTCGGGAGTGGCGAACAGTCGTAATAGCGTGTGAGAATGACGAGTTCCACACCCACGTCGAGTCGATAGCGTCATACCCGTGTCGAGTGGACTACGCGATATTCGTCCGATATCGCACACCACTGTTAATCGATAAATACGCGAAGTAAATTGTAAATATATCGTTTACCTGATACGACGAGGGCTTCGTTCGGCCCGCAAGTGACGAATCCGCAACTCATAACTGTGATTGCTGCGGGGGAGGGAAAAGAGCAATGTTTTTCCGCACGACACGATTATTCCAAGTGCACAGAGAGAGAGAGAGTCGCCGTCGATCAGTCGAAATGCCGTCGTCCAGCACTGCCGCGCGACACACGAAGTTTCGTCTATACGTATTTAATCCGATTAGACTGGCATGCAGCAGGAGCGGCAACAGCAGCAGCAGCAGCAGCAGCACAAACACACAGATTCCAAGCTTGCCATGCTTACGAAAAAATATTTCGTTTTTCGCTATTGGCAAAACCGTGATACCTGTGTAGATGGACTTGCGGGTTGCGATGTTACCGACACGAGGCCCGAAACAGTCGGTAAAATAACCTCACACGACAATGTAGAATGTCCCACAATCGGTTAATCATAAAAAGATACATCAATAAAAATTAAATATAATAATAAGTATAAGGAGAAATATTGACGTACAGAGACAATATAATGTATAGAGACACACATACAGAGCCCACGTTACCAGGCTCACCAAAAGTACATTTTTTTTTGTTACGTATATAGGCGTTACATTTGCGAAGGGGGGGGGGGAAGATGGCATTTTGACTTTTGCGTTTCGCGACGTATCCGCCTCGAGACACGATATCGGGACTAAAGTGTGACATTCTCGTGGCATTTTTGATGATCCGTTCGATGCGACGTTATTCGGGATAAAAGAAGATTCGACGAAGCTCGATGTTTCGCGTCGTTCGTGTCTCTCCTCGAATTTATTTGTTCCAGAAGGCAAAGGCTTTGCGGATTGTCTCGTTGCGCGGTCGTGCTTCCGGTATCATCGGCGTTGTCCGATCAAACGGATTTCGTTGGCTCGTCGGTGAGGAATCGGAGTCTCGTCGTTCCTTCTCGAATATCCTTGCCGTTCGGCTGACGCTCCCCGTGCGAACGACGCGACGGGAACGCCCTCGTTCCGCTAGCCTCGCGATCTCATCTTCCTCGTCTACGAAAATATTACGGACACGTTAATCTATCGTGACGCAACTGTTTATTGCAACCTTTTAACATCGAAAGAAGCAACATTTTCTAGGATACTTTTGTCATGCTGGTAAAACGACAGCCGCGAGTAAAAAAAAGGAGAAAGAAAAAAAGAGGAGGAAAAAAGAAAAAGAAAAAAGTAGCGCGGGTAACACACCTACGAGTATCGGATCGTTAGTTTTAGACGAAGATCGAGCGACGAGCCGAGTCCTCGACGCGGCCTCTCCACCTTCGGTGTCGTCACGATGTTCCGTAACGTTGTTGCCACGGTCCGATATTTCGTTTTCAAAAAGCATTTGTTTCTCATTGATTTCGGCGGATTCGACGACTCCGTCGGTCGTTTCCGTTTTCAAACTTTCTTCGAGGCGCGAGCCCCTCGAAACTTTCGTCGCACCTGTTTCGGTTATTTCGTAACCGACGAGACCGTCGAAACTGTTCTTTCTCGTCTCGTCGTCGTCGTCGTCGATCGTAATATCGTTCGCGGTGCAACATTCGTTCGATACTCGTTCCACGAACATTTCCGAACGGAGGTGGCTCGTTCCTTCCTCATTCGCAGGCCAAACGAAACGATCGGTCGTCTCTCGAACAACCGGTCCATCATCCTCGAGGCGAGTCTCTTCGGGAGAAACGACGACAGGACGATCGTCGGCTTCGACGCGAACGTTCGAGTAATCTCGTTGCGCTCGTTGTCGTTCCTCGCCGGAGCTCGTTGTTTCCTCGTCGACGGTTCGTTCCGTCGTTTCTCCGTGGAACTCGGTAGCGGTTCCGTCCTCGACGACGACGACGACGACGACGTCGGCGACCGGCCGTATGGGTTTGAAACCGTGAACATTCGAAGCCACGTCGACAAAGAGCTCGTCACCGAACTCGGTGCTCGTCGGTGAGGACGAGACGGCGGACAGATTTCTTCTACTGTTCGCCGAGAGAATGGCCATTCTATTGAGCGCGCGTATAGCGTTTCCAGTTTTCTGTTTGGACAAAGGATCAAAACAAAATGCACACCGCAAGCTCGGGGAGGATGACGCGGAAGGAACGCATATGCGCGCGGGTACGAACAAATAGAACGGATAGCTCTCGAGTCAACGGCAACAAGTCAAAACGAAAGTTCGTTTCGCGTTCGAGCGCGAATTTACCTGCCACTTTCTCCGGACAATGAATTTCTTGAGCTTGTCGGTCGGGAGTGCGACGCGACTCATGCTCTCGGCTCGCTGCGCCAACCAGGCGTGCTCCAGACAACGTTTAGCCGACATTCGTGACCTAACGGACAGAATGAGAAATCGTTTCTCGAACGAGTCAGTATCGGCAATGAGAAATAAATGTCGCGCGGCAACGGAGGATACTCACTCTTTTCTTTTGACGAGAAGAGCGCTTATGAAGTCCTTGGCCTCGTGGGAAATGGCGGCGAATGCCCTGTCATCGAAGTCGTATTCGGCGCGCGTTATATTCGCGAAAGTCTCGGCGTCATTGTCTCCCATGAACGGTGAGAGACCGGTCAACCTACGCGCGAACACAGAAGAGACAGGCTGTTTATGTTAATCGGTGGCCGTGCACACGAGAAAAACAATGGAAAAGAGTCGCTCACAGTACGTAACAAATGACTCCGACGCTCCACATGTCGGACTCGGTGCCGATGGGCTCGAATCCGATAATCTCCGGGGGAATGAATTCCGGCGTGCCGAAGAGAACCCGGAGCGGCGTGTCCGGCTTCAAGGTTTGCGCGAGACCGAAATCAATGAGCTTTATACGATGGGACATTCGGGTGTGACACATAATGTTTTCCGGCTGAAAATTGAAATGGCGACAATGTCGTCGAACGCGATCCAGGCCGAGCGCTCCTCCGCACCTACATACCTTCAGATCCAAGTGAACGACGCTGCGCCCGTGCATGTACTCGACACCCTCGCATATCTGCTTCACGAATCGAATGCCGTCCTTCTCCGTCAGCGTGAAATCGTCGGCGACCACTCTCTCGAAGAGTTCCCCTCCGGAAATGCTGCATCAAAATAATCCTCGTTATCGTCCGACGCAACGTGTATTTTTTGCGTAACAACGTTCTCGATGGGAGAGCCGTCGACTCACTATTCCGTCACCATGATCGTCTCCCTCGGACTCTCGAAAGCCGCGGCGAGACGCAAAAGCTTCGGATGCCCGAGCACGTTCATTACGGAAATTTCCTCGCGAACCCTTTGGCGATCCTTGGCCTTAATCGTTCTTACGAATTTAGCGGCGAGTTCGAGACCGCTCGACTTTTCGACGATTCGTCGGACTACACCGTATCTTCCCTTGCCCAATTCTTCGAGGACGTCGTAGCGTTTCTCGAACAGTCGTCCATCCTCGGGACTGACGATACGCGCCTCGAACGCCGGCTCGAATTCTTCCTCTGCGACAAAATATCGGCGTGTCAATGCCGCGCGACTCGCCTCGAAAATTCATTTTTTTTTCCAATTTTTTAAAACGATAATTGAAAAAAAAAGAAAAAAAAAAAATCGAACAAAAAGTGGGGAAAAATATGATCGACGAGCAGCCGCGCGCGGTACCTTCGTCCTCGGTCTCCGTTCGATCGATCTCGGCGAGGAAGAGCCGTCCGTCGAGGTCTCGGTCGTCCGGACCGGGAACGGTGACGTCTCGGGAAACGGTGCCGGGTTCGCTGAGACCGTGAGCGTTCTCCGCCCTCACGCGAAAACGGTAAGTCTCCTCGGGTTCGAGTCCGTCGACCGTGTGGCTCAGGGAATGACGGGCTTCGGCGACGGCGATCCAGCACGGTTCCTCGCCGCGTTTCATCTCGACACTGTAACCGGTGACCGCGCGACCACCGTCGTACGGCGGCGATCTCCAAGTGACGATGGCTTTGCCGGCGCGCGTTATACTCTGGACGCACGGGGTTCCGGCGGGTGGCTCTGGAACACCTGAAACGGAGACACCGTGTATTCGCGGTACTCGACCGAATGAAAACGCAACGACGAAAATTAATGGACGTCCTCCGTGGCGCGATTCGGAGTGCCGCGAGGTGGCGTTATTTTAATCTCGAGGCGTAAGCGCCCGTACTCGCGAGAGGATTGTACCGCGGCATCGCGGATCTCCGTTTCCGAACGACAACGAGAAAACTAATGAAAATAAAAGTTGGAGGTACGCGGAGCAGCACGAGTGTTGTCGCGATTACGTAATTTTTGTTGTTTCTCTGAGAGACGAGTGTGCCCGAGGAATAGCGAACCGGAATCGGTTCCGCTTCCGGTCTGGAAATGAATCTTCGAGCGAGAACGATGTTTACAGTACGGATGGTTACAGTCGAAAATGGAAAACTATTTTTCATAAACGCTACGATAATATTTTGACGCAAAGGCGATATCGTTGTGAATTTTTCGAATTAACCGAGAAAATGTAACTCGAATGGAATTTTCACTGACACGCCTCGCTGTCACAGGACATTGCGCGATTCCTCGATCCTCCGGTACTTTTGGCCCGAGGGCATATAACGCAGCCGTGCAAAAATAAAATTATCGTCGATGAAACGCCGCGGCGCTGTTCGAGGGCGAGCAGACCACTCGGCGCAAGAGAATGATCGAAACGCGGAGAAAACAAACAAAAAAAAAAAGAAACAAACGACGGAGCGTCACCGAGAGGATAAATATTTGTGCGCGAGAGCGAGGCGTTACGTTCGGACGCCGAGGTTCCACTGAGGAAAGGGGACGATCGTTCCGGAGAGCCGATGACGGTGAACAACGGCACGGACCGGAGCCGAAGCGAGAGAGCCACGCGAATCGGAGCCGGCACACGTACCGAGCCGCTTCGCGGCGGCTCCGACGTGTCATCGGAGCCGACTGTCGCGGCGCGCGCGTGTCCTCGCACACTCGCGAGACTCCCCGAGAGACAATGCCACGCCGAGATCTCGTCTCGCGGCAATTTAACTCGGTTCCCCGATCCTCTCTCGGGTCTCCGCCACTGTCGAGTGTGCGTTACGGATCGGCCTTGGAGACGATCTCTCTCGCGTGTCGCGAGGTGCCACGGGGCTACGCGTTACATCTCCCCGGACGGAGTTTACCTGGACGGAATACGGCGCGTTATCGAGCGTCGAGAACGGCGTTTTTTTTTTTTTTTTTTTTTTTTTCGGATATCGACACGAGTCCCGAGTAATCGTCCGTGGCGATTCGCGCGGCCGGTGCGCCCTCGCGAAGAGCCACCGCGAAGAGCCACCGCGAAGAGCCACCGCGAAGAGTCGACGGGTTCGACGATACCGCTCGCGAACCTCCGACGAACGAACACGTCGTCGCGGTTACCTTCGACGGTGACGTTGACGTATCGGCAGTCCCTTCCGTAGTCGTTTTCCAGCGTAACGGCGTATTTGCCACTCCGCTCGCTCGTCACGCCGTTCAACGTGAGACGAGTGAGACCCCGGCTCGTCTCGATCTCCGCTCTGTCGTCCCGTCCCACATCGCGACCCTGAAAAACAAAAAATCACAAATGTCTCATCCGTCAGGCGAAAAATAAAAGAGAAAGCGATACTTCGAGGATGGAATTGATGACGATGAAAGACTTTACCGTTATTTTAATTAGCGCATTAATTTTTACACGACGAGTCAATTCCGATGTGTGACTCTGTGGTACGACACGAGTGTCACGAATCAACGAGAACGGCGATCCATAAATTCTTCGTCCGCGTAACTCCGATGTGTGCGATTCACATATTTCATTGCGGCTATCTTATCGCCGTCGACGATAAAATTCGTTTCACACCGCCGTGGCATTTAGTCATTCGAATAATTTGTCAATTTGCTCGAAACACGCGCGCAATCGCTTTTTCCATGCTGTACAAATATATATATATATATACATGTATATACACATGGATGTACGAAGAAACGAAAAATTTCGCGGTTTTTGGATAATTCGTTGCCAATGACGAATGACGGACTCGAAGCGGAGCAGTCTCGCGTGTATCGCGGTGTGCCGTGTATCGATAGGACGATCGCGTATACCGATCGGATCGATACAGCCGAACGGCACGGTACAGACACTTTCTTGTTGCGATCCTCGCCGGACAGTGGACGCGATTCATCGTCGCGACGATGCGGCGCACGGCGGTTTCGCGGCCGTCTCGCGGCACGAGAGCGCGGAAGCTTCTCGACGGTGAGCGCGCTCGCGCGAACCTACGCAACGAGATAAGATTTCTCGGTACGATGCGTAACAAGGATCCGCGGTGTTCGGTCTCGCGTTATCGTTGCGCGTTGCGCTCGGAATACAAGCCGGGCTCCGATACGTTGAATAAACTTTGAAATTCTCGAGGCTCCGAACGCTTTCCATACGGGAATAATAATATGCCGGTTTTATCGCTCGACGATGTTACTCCACGTTTCCGAACAATAATTTCATTTATCGCGGAGCCTTTGCGGCTAATTATTTTGCTTTCGCACAGTGCAAAGCGTTTGGCACACTACTACGTCACGGTCGCGTCTCGTTCGGTCTCGCGTCGACGCTCGATCATGGAAATTTCGAACCATCGTCGCAACGTTATTCGACTTTGAGGAAGAAACCCCACACCTTTGCCAATTTGAAATAACACTCGTAAAATTGCCGAAGATCGTGATACCATCGTCAAAGATCATCGCTATTTAAATTGTCCGGACGCTATCCAAACCGACGAAGATTACAACGACTTTTTGCTTATCCAAAAAATTACAAACAAACAAAATGTCTAATTTCGATGAGCGCGAATCGACGAATACTTGGCAAGAGTTTTCGCTCGGTGCCGATTTCGAACACGGTGTAAAAAAAAAACAAAACAAAAATCGTAATGCACTATATTGCGTCTACAAAAATAAAAAGATGTCGAGTAATTTGCACATGGCTTTCTCGATTGTAAAATATTTGCGCGATATCTTCGTGTACGAGTACGTGCGAACAATGAATTTTGCCTTGGTGGACCGTGCGAGAAACGGTGACAAATTCGAAACCCGTATTTACAATACGTTCGAGCTTTTTAAAATTTCATCCGTCCGAGTAGAGACGTTTTCACAAATCTGTCGGATCGGAAACTTTGGTGCGACTCTCACTTTTCTGAGCCATCGAACTTTTGGGCGTGGTTCGCCCTCGAAAATAGCCAGAAGAACGACCTTCGCGCCTCTCAGAGCGACGACGTCGGCGGGTGCTGCGATAATAATTGGCGGGCGAGGTTCGTTTCGTTCGTCCGCGATGACCTTTGGACTCTTCGTCTCGGATGGTTCGTCGTCGAGATTCCTCGAAATTTCGGGCTCCAAGGTTTCTTCTTCCCTCTTCGTCGGTTCGACCGATCGTTCGGATACTTCCGGGAGCGAAACGGCCGAGACAGTCAGCACGGTTCCAACGAGATCCATCGAATCCACGGATACCCGGCTGTCCTCGACGACAATTTTATTGGCGATGTTCGGCGAGCTCGAGCGAATCGTCGGCAATCTCTTTGCGATCGTCGAGCCATTCGTCTTCGTCGTCGGTCTCGTATATTTATTCGATCGAGCGTCACTCGTTTTCGTTTGTCTCGTTTTCGCGAGGTGTACCGCACGTTCGCGGGGATTCGTATTCCGTCGCGGTACGGAACAATTTTGGGCTTTCGTGGAGGGAGACGTTTCTTTGTCGCGCGCACTCGCTGCGGGAGTCACGCCGTTCCTCGGAGATGACTCGATGCGAGGTGCGTGCCGGTTGTTCATCTCGCGAGCCGCTTTCGGAGATTCCGTCGGTGTCTCACCCTCTCTGTAACAACAAAATTACAAAGTCGGATCGCTGCGGTTATCATCATCCATTATTATCGTTTCCCTAACACGCTACGGGAGTATCGAATGTCGCGTGTAAAGAGTACCCGAAAAATTGTGTTTCACAGTGATGAAAGAAACGAAAAACAAAAAAGAAAAAAAACACAAGAAAAAGAGAGACGATCGATCGGTCGAGAAAACGGAAACAAAGGTAAACTCGCCTGTGACGCCGACTCGGCAAAGTGGGACTCGGTGTAGCCCCGCGACCGCCGCCCATCGACTCGTTAACGTCCGGACGAAGACGCGCGTCACCTCCGCTCGCCGATGTAATCGGGCTTCTACCACGGATCGAGTAGGTTCTCGGCGAAGCGCTTCTCGCACGAATCGTTCTCACGTGAGAGCCGCCGTGACGACCTGCTTCACGGAGAAACAAAAAATCCGATCAGATCCGCGATACTTTTGCAAAAAAATCGTCGAAAAAAAGTATTCGCCGTTGACGATCGAAAGAAGAGGAAGAACGTCTCGTCGACCTTTGATTATCTCGAGCCTCGCGGTAGCTTCCGTTCGTCCCACATCATTTTCCAGGGTTATCCGGTAAAGTCCAGCGTCCTCGTGCGTCACTTCCGCAATCTCCAATATTCTAACGTCGTCCTTTTCCTCGAGAGATATTCTGGCGGTAGGCGTAACGGGAATCCCGTCCTTGTCCCAGGTTCCCCATGGCACGGGGTGTCCGGCGACGGCGCACCGGAACCTCACCGTGTCGCCTTCTTCCGCGACGCGATTGTGCGGGACCGCGTAAAACTTTGGTCCGGTCGGGAATCGGGGGCGCCGACCGATCGACCGAGCCCCGGGTCTTCTCGTCGGGGCTTTCGATTCTCGACGGCCTGCGACAAAGAACGGCGATTATCGAACCGACGCGAACAACCTCCGGAACGATCGTGTATTCCGTCGGGGTACGTTACGCTCGTCGCCCCGACGGAATTCAACGTTACTCTCGAATGCCCTGCATCGAACGTGTTTCGTTGATTCGTCAATGATATTTTACATTGCACGAGACATATTCGCCGGAGGAAGAAGGGCAACCAGAATTTTTCACGGAATCACAGTTCCGCGAAGACGAACAAATAAAAAAAAACGAAAAAACTCACTGGGCACAACAGCCGACGGTGACAAAGTGCGAACCGGCGTTGATCCGGGCGTGGAGATCGGCGTGGACTCGGCCGAAAGAAGACCGACCGGCCGCGTCAGTCTCCGACTGAGCGCGCTCTCCTTTCCCTCGGGTACTGGAAACGACGACTCGGCGAGTTAGGCGACAAACATTATTCACGATTGTGTTAGAGAACACGTTACGCTGAACGAACACGAGACGCGAACGAGACGATGCAAAGAAAGAAAGAAAAAAGGTTCGGATCGAAACTCTCGCTTTACCGTCAACGATGAGACACGCCGATGTCGATGCTTTTCCCAGGTCGTTGTAGACGACGCAGGTGTACTCGCCCTCGTCCTCGGGGTAAACGCGCGCTATGCCGAGCCGCGCCGTTTCGCCATCGAAATCCGCAGCGAAATCCTCGCCGAGAGGCACCGGCTGTAAAATAAAAAATTGCGAGTCCTCGCGCGGTGCTGCCGCCGCGCTCGATAGTCACACGGATTCGATACCTTGCCGCTCTTCTCCCATCGAACGTCCGGTTCGGGTGTGGCGTTGACTCCGCACACGAGAGTAACCGCGTCACCGTCGCAGCATCTCAAATCTCGCAACGGTCTCTTTACGCTCGGCAGAGTTTGAACGTTTCTGAATGAACCATCAAATATGAAATATAAAAGGATAGAAGGAATTTCGAGCTTTTTCTCTGTCGCGTCGAAAAATAGTTGTGAAAAAATGGTTCGCTCGTACGAGGAGGAGAAAGTATTAAAATGATATTCGTACCCGTGCTTTATCGTCGTATTTTCCATAGCGTCGTCCGTTTTTTTCTGTCCCCTCGCATAGATCTGCAGCGATATCACCGCTTTGGCTTCGCCATGAGGATTCTTGGCAATGACGGAATAAGCGCCGGTAAAGTCGAGTTTGGCGTACGGTATCTCCAAACGATACCGAGGTCCCGCACCGATTCGTCGAAAGTGAGCGGCGTCCCGATAGTAATCGGGCTGTCAAAGTAACGAATCGGTCATTAAACGAGTCGTTCTTCCATTCTCTATGGTGCGTCCGTTCCACTCGATCCCCGATTATCCGTGTGTAACATCGAGAGTCGAATCGTCCGCGCGGCACAATCATTCGTAGGAAATGAAAAATGATAATGAAACGGACGAAAAATGGGAGAAAAAAGAAAAGAAAGGATATCTGTCGTTATCGTGTCGCGAGAGAGAGATACCGTACGGCATCGGAAGACCCCCCCCCCGTCACCCATATAGGGAGCGAAAGTTGACCGCGCACTCTCGAGAGCATCGTAACACGGGGACGTATAAACCGCCCGAAGGGTTTTCGGGGTACCTCCTACGAGAGCCTGCCAACGTTTCGACTTTTCGTATCGTTCCTTATTTTTTTTGTTTTTTTTGTTTTTCCTCCTCGATTCCAAAGACTCCGCCGCTGGAATATCGGCTCGGATTTTCCGCAAAAAAATTTGGAAAAGGTGTGTGTGTTTGTGTGGTACGAACGAGGATGAGGCACGCGAATCGACTGTGAATCATCGGGGTTTCCCGAAATACGAGCTCACGCGTTCTCCTCGCCCGAAGCGCTTCTCGTAGCGGCAACAGCAGCGGCAACTCGGACCCATCGAGCCCATATCCATCCGTCCCGTCCGACGATAATCAATGATTCCATACACGATTAATTCGAGTCCTCGCGCGTACGACGGAACCGGAGCGAAATCGTGACGACGACGACGACGACGACGACGACGACGACGAAAACGCGCGCGCGCGCGCGGCATGTATTTTTCTGACGTCAGATAGGAATCGTGTCCGTCGTATGTGTCTCGAGTAAAGGATGCGATGGTTCTTGAGAATTCGAATCACGAAATCGGGAGGCATCCGATGGACGCGTGTCGGACGCGCGATGACTCACGCCGTTCCGTAAAAATTAAAGATCGTCGATCGGTCATTCGCCAATGGGTCGTTGTTTTATTTGATCGGTATTCGTTCGGCGAAGCGGTCGGTAATCGTCGGTCCATTACGAAATATACAACGACCAAAGAAGAGACTGCTCCGCGGCGAACGCGTGACACATCGGAAGCGAAATAGAAACAGCAACGTTGAAAAAGCGCGCGGCGGGTGAGTCACGATCGATCGAGAAAAGTTGGGAAAGCCGAAACGAATGCGGGAGGAATGTCGCGATACTCGCCGACGATCGACGGCCCTAAATGGAGTTTTCCGATATCGACGCGCTTGTATCCTCCGTCGACGGTGATGATGCACGTTACGCGTGTACCGGCGATGGAATGTCGATCGGACGCGCACCGACTCTATCGACGCGGGTGAGAATCGACGATGCGAGAGGCGTTCGAGGACCGCGACGACGAGTGCGGTCTTCGGATAGAGCGTCGATTCGAGCGGGGGAGACGGCCGATTCTCGAGCCGAGATTATCGAGCCGCCTGGATCTACCGCGCGTTCTCCGGACAGGCTGCTTTCGATCTCTCGGGAGGTCGTCGAAAGTTGCCCGATTCGCGTTCCATGCCGCTCGAGAGGACGCGAGAACGAACGAAAGATATATCGCGCCGATATATCACCCATTC
>OZ021681.1:25376128-25538666 GCA_963978505.1 Listrodromus nycthemerus | reverse complement strand
CCCACATCGAGCCAACCGTACGAGGCGAACAGCGCCACGAGGTACGCGTCATTCGAGTCCCGGGTTGCGCGATTCCTCTCTCACATCCGAATAGATCTTTCGTTCGAATTCACGGGTACAGACAATTTCGAGGATAGAGTCGACGACGCGACCGATGTTTTCATACTTTCGTGCTCGACGACGCGAACGTTGCACAATCGTCCTCGAAAACACGTGGACCGTCGAGTGTCGGACTAAATTTGTACGAGAATTCGCGGCCCCGAGATACTCGAGAATCTCCATATTATTTTCCCTTGATTCGCCCACATTCGACATTCGAGTATAGAAATCCGATCGCGCGTACCTCGCGCTCGCTTCCAACCAAACATTTTACGCGCTCGGAAAAGTGTCGCGTTGCGTCGTGGATTAAATTTAATCGCTCGCTACGGAACATTTCTACGGGGAATCCGAAGGAGAGGATGGTAGGAGACTCGATCGCGCGTTGATAATTCTCGTGGGACGAGTCGTGGCCGCTCGTCCGTCGTCGAGCGACGGTGAGCGATCGCCCCGTGGGGAAACATCTCGATGGAATATGTCGCCAATGCCGCGTAAATAAAGAAATCACTTTGCCGACGTCGAGTCGAGAAACCGAGAGGCGCGCGCCGGTTCTCCCTTTTCACTGTTTTTCCGCGCCTTTTTTTTCTCTCCCCCACACCATCATTGTCATCTTACCCGCAAGAAATCTCGCAGCCAAACGACTTCGGGTTTCGGATCGCCAACGACTTCGCAGAGTATGATGACCGTGTCACCTTCCACGGCTTCGGTCGACAGAGGTTTCGTCACGAACAGCGGCTCTTTCGAATAACTGGAGAGGAAAAAAAAAAGGATTTAATAATAAAGATATTTGCGACGAGTGATCCGTGTAGTGATGACACTCACGGAACGTCCACGGACTCGACGACGTCCGGCAGAGACTGCGCGAGACTGCCGATTTGTTCGTCATCGGTGGCGGCGGCGGTGGCGGCGGTGGCGGCGGTGGCGGAGGTGGCGGTGGCGGAGGTGGCGGCGTCGGCCACGGCACCGAGTACGGTCACTCTCGTCGTACTCTCGGTTCGACCTACCTCGTTCGACGCGGTGCAGCAATAGAGACCGGCGTCCCGCGGAGTCACGTACGCCAACGAGAGCTCGACGCCACCGTCGTGATTCAACGTCATGACGGCGTTGCGACTCGGACGAAGACGATGACCGTCCCGATGCCTGTCGGTTCGATTATTCGCGTAAACACGCGAAATTCATTAGAGTTTGGTCGATCGCGGATGCGAACGATCGGGCCCGAACTCGTAACGACACTCGAGAATGTTCGATTTGTTTTACCAGACTATTCCCACTGTCGGATAAGCCTCGATTTGCGCGGTCATGCGAAGTTCTCCGCCGGATTCGATCGTGTAGACGGCGTCCAAGTGACGGAAGAATTCCGGGGCTACGTAGGCGCGGATTCCCTTGTCGACCACCAGCAGATCGCAATGACAGGATACCGAGCCGTTTACGTTTCGAGCTTTCGCCATGTACACACCGGAATCGTCGATGCTCGAATGACTTATCTCGAGGCTGTGGAAGCGAGACTCGTCGTCCCAGAATGTGACATTGTCTGAAAACACGAGGGACCGATGTAACGCGACGAGTCTTTTCAAAATGTTTTCGAAAAATTTACCACATTTCTCCTTCACGTACCATCCTGAAAGAGTTCTCGGCGATTCTTGTACCACGTGACCTCGGGTTCCGGATGACCGGACACTTGGCAGGTCAGTCGTACCGGATAGCTCATCCGTACTCGTCTGTCTCGCAGCCTCATCGTAAACTCCGGCGGTCGTTCCTCGTTCCTCGACTCGAACGCTCTTTCAAATTCGTGAAAAAAACAATGCTGTACACTCGCTGTTCGCCGACGATCGAATATCAACGCGAATGGAACGCAAGCTCCGATACCTCATTCTCCGAAGCTTCTCGTCCGCCTCGACGATCCTCGGATCGGTGACGACTCGAACCCTGGCGAAAGTCGACACTCGACCGGCGGTATTCGTTGCCTCGCAAACGTACCGCCCGGAATCTTGTTTCCTCGTCGCGCGTACCGTCAACGTACACTTCGTCCCGTTCCGATGACTCGTGTATCTCGGATCCTCGAGTCCATCGACGTCGCTCCTGTCGTCCCTGTACCATTTGACTTCGGCTCCGGTTTCGCTGCGAACTTCGCACTCGAGGCGCAAAGTTTCTCCGCGGAGAGCCGTCGACTGACCCGGCAGGATCCTCGTGAACTCGGGAAACTTTGCGACAGCCCGTACCGTCACGGAATTCGTCATCGTCACGGAATCACCCCAGCCGTAACGATTCCGCGGCGTTACGCGAAATTTGTACTCACCACCGGGACGAAGATTGAAGGCGTCGAACGAGTTCACCGGGCTCATTCCCAGCTTTAATTTCAAACGAATCGTTACTCGCCTCCACCGTCGACACGTCACTCGTACGATTCGTCGCACGCTATCGGCACGGATGGAGAGACAATTTTTTACCTCGGTCCATCGTGCACCACCTTCGCCACCGAGAAGCCAAGCGTCCACCCTGTACGCGACGACGGGAGCCGACCCGTGCCGGACCGCCTTTCCCCAACTCAGGGCCAACCAGTTTCGTCCACCGTCGACGACGACGACGGGCTCGCTCGTGATCCCACCTGGAACTTCTGCTTGTAAAAAAAAAACAACAAACAACAACAACACAATTTAACAAAATATATATCGTAATTTTGCCTGGTGGCTCTCGAATTCTTTCCGTGCAATCCCATCGCGCCCTTTCGAGAGTACCCTTTATTCCAATGTTCCTCCTCCGAATCGGCTCCGGATTCACAAAAATTATTGGACATCCGGAGAATCGTCACGGGATGACGAAGCTGCTGTGCGTATGGAAGTCACGAGCCGGGGACAAAATGAGCGCGAGCATCAAAGAATTTTTGGCGGAAATTCAGTCGTCCGAGGAGTAATAGGAGGAGAAGAAACAAAAATAGCTGAGCAGTCGGAACGAACGAAAATATACGATAATCTTACGTTTCAGATAAGATCGCTCGATGTCGCGAATGTCCATCGACAGATTGTCGGTCTCCGAAGAAGCCCAGTCCGGCGACGGTGTCAGCGATCGTGCTCGTTGCTTCACCTGTGTTGTGACGCCAGACACATTCGTAAAACTATCTTTGTACGCTCGTGCGAAATCTATGGCGTACCTTGATGGTATAGAAAGTTCTGTCGCAACCGTAACGATTCTTAGCTAGAATGCAGTAAGTCCCTTCGTCGGAAAGCAAAGCTCGCTTCAGTGTCAGGCGGACGTAGTCATCGTGGGATTCCTTGTAAGATCTCGGACCCATCGTGATATCTCGTAGACCCTTCATCCAGATTACTGGAAAATTAATTTTTTCAAAATTCAATCGAACCTCGAACGATCGCACGAATTTGTCCGGAGTGTCGTGTCGTCGTCGTCGTCGTCGTCGTCGTTCGGACGAACGACCAGTGAAAGTGACTAAAATGAGACACCGATAGAGAGAGAGAGAGCGATAGTGCGGTACGGATAAGCCAAAGCGTTATTTCATATTGCGGCATTTACTTCTGGGCTTGGGAACACCGTTGACTCTGAAGGACACGCTGACATCTTCTCCGTCGGTGACGTGAATCATAGTTTCCGCCGGTCGGGAAACGAACATCGCAGCTTTACCGCCCACGATGGTACTCGACGATACGACTTGGACGTTCGCGGCAGTGTCGACGTAGCCGTAGGCGTTACTCGCTCGACAAACGTAAGTTCCGGTTTCGGATTCCGTCGCTTCCGGAACGATCAGAGTGTAAAGCCCCGAGTCCGCGAAGGTTCGAGCTTTGCAGGCTGGAATAGCCTCTCGCTTGTCGCCTCGCATCCACGTTACGTCCGGTGTCGGGACACCTTCGACACGTCGTTCGCATTATTTTTCAAATTCTTTAATTATATATATATATATATATATACAAGACACACACACAGGGATGAAGCACCTTTTACTTGAACCTGCAATGCTATCGTCCCTCCCGCGGAGACACGGTGATCAGTGAGATAACTCGAGAACGTTGGCCGACCTGTATTTCCGTCGGAACTCGTCGAATCGCGACAGCTTCCTCGCCAGCTCGCGCTCCCTCGTTCCCTTTCTTCCGTGGGTCAAATAAATGACGATGGTCAACGATTGACATTATTGAAACCGAGTGACAGTTCGAACGAGAGCGTGGATGAGTTTCGTACCTTTTCTCTCAAAATTGACGATACGGGACGTTCGATCGCTCCCCCTCGATTCATTCTCGGCATGGCACGTGTACAATCCACCGTCGTGAAATTCCGGATTCGAGATTTTCAGACGACAAATACCATCGCCGAGATCGCACTGCCGGTACCGATCGCCGATTTTCAAGACTCCACCGTCCTTCAGCCACGTGATTTTCGGGCTGGGTTGGCCGCGAACTCGGCACTCCAGTACCAGCTCGTTTTCCGCCGAATCATACGTGTCTGAAAAAAAAAAAAAAACACATTTTTCCATGCCGCACTTCGTACCCATCGAAGGTACCATCTTCGTACCTTTGATCGATCTGGTGAAAGTCGGTATCGCCGGGGCAGGTTCGTATCCAGGATAAACCTTGAGGTTCGATTCGGTATGCGCCTCTCCGTGAACGTTCACCGCGACGCAACGATATTCACCGGAATCTTTGGGCGAGGCCGCGTACAGTTCCAGCGAGATCATGCCATTTTGTTCCGTCGTGCAGTGCCGATTGCTCGAGTGCGCCAACTCCCTTCCGTCTTTCGTCCAATAAACTCGTGGCTCCGGAACTCCGAGGACCGTGCACGTTAATTTTATTCGAGACGCCTCGGCGGCAGTTCGATCCGTCAGCTTCGTGCAGAACGACGGTTTCTTGCCGCGGTCACGCGGTCCGGCCACGAATTCCCGATGCCCGCTCGCAGCCGAATACCACCGACGAGGCAAATTTTTCTCCTCCGCCCTCGACGCTCCTTCCTCTCCTCTCGTTCCACCGATCGTTCCTCCGTCCCTTTCGCGACGATCCGAACGCTCGCACGCCGTCTCATTCTCATCGTCCTCCATAGCTCGCTTCTGTCCGCTTCGTCGTCCTCGTCTCGCGGAAACTCTTTCGTCCCGAGGAATCGGAAATTTAGACGATTCGGAGTATTCCGAATCCATCTCCGAATCCGTTCGTACGCTCGAACTCGAACGAGGCTCACGATCAGTTTCCTCGCGAGCTCGGACACGACCCTCGTTCGAGTCGACGAATGTCCTTTCGTCGTCTCGGTCCTTGGACCTCACCGATAAAGAAACGCTGTCTTTCGAACCGCGCTCGGCATCGTCCTTCGATTCTCCCTTCCTCGATCTCTCAGCGTCGTTCTCCTCCCGTTGTCGCTCGAGTTCCTTCCTCTCGTTCCTCGAACGTTCGGCTTCGGCTTCCTCTTCTATTTTCTCAACGTTCTCCGTTCGACGAAGCTCCTCCTCTCGCTTCAATCTCACCGCTGCTCTCACTTCCTCCGCTTCCCCTCTCTCGCGCTCCACTTTTTCATCATCCGAACGTTCGGTTTCGTCGCTCCCGCGGCGTTCCTCCTTTTCAATTTTCAAACGCTCCGCTTCTTTCTTCGACGATCGTCCGCCGCGTTCTTTCCTCGTCGAACCCTCGCTTTTCTCTCTCCCCGTTTCTCGCTTTATCCGTTCCGGCTTGGCTGCTTCCACGTCCTTTTCCAAGCGTTCTCCCTCGTGTCTCTCTGAGCGTTCCTCACATTCCTCCTTGGCGCGTTCCGACTCTTCTCGTTTCTCGATACGTTCGTCCTTTTTTTCTTCGGCACGCTCGAGTTCTCGTTCCTCGACACGTTCGGCTTCCTCTCGTTCATCGCCCTCCACTCTCTCCTGCCTCGTTCTCTCATCCTCTTTTCTCTGGAAACATTGAGCCTCCTCGCGCTTCAATATTTTTTCCTCCTCCCTCGGCAAACGCTCGCTCTCCACACCCTTCGATCTCTCATCGCGTCTCACTTTTTCCTGTCGCTCCGCCTCTTCGCTCTCGAGACGATCGCATTCCTCCTTACGCGAACGCTCTTCTTCCATTCGCTTGGAACGTTCGGTTTCCTCGCGTTTCGATCGCTCTGCCTCCTCCCGCCCATCCTGTCCATCGAACGACAGTCCTGCCGCCTCCGCCCTCTCCGACCGCTCGGCATCTTCATTTTTCATCATTGTAACGTCGTCCTCGTTCGGTTCACCGGTAGCTCGCCCTTTTTTCGTTCGCGAATCTCTCGCTTCCTCGGACGCAACCACCGAATCGTTCTTATCGACTTCCCCGGAGTCCTCGTCGACGACGGATCGTTGCTCCCGACTCGAATGCGACTCGACGCCATCTTCGCGTGTCGTTGCCGACGACGAGGATCGTCGTACGTCCGACGACGACGAGATTGACACGGCTCGCCGTGCCCCTTCCTCGATCAGACTCTTCGCCCAGCCCACGACCGGTTTCTCCACGACGATTTTCTCGATAACGTCCTCAACGACTCCGTCACTCCGCGCAACCGCAACTTTTACTCGGACCACCCTCTTCGTCGGAGTCTCCGATATTTCCACGATCCGTCGACTCTCCATAGCGACGACCTCTTCCGCCGGCTTCGCGACGATCCTTTCGACAATGTCCTCGGGCTTTTCTCCGTTCGTTCCTTCCCTGTGCATCCTGAAGGTCTTCCGGGTCGGTGTTTCAACGATTTCCACTATCGTAGTTTTCCCGGCTTCGACCATCTCCGCCGAATCGAGTTTCGCAACTTCGTCAGCCCTGATCGTAGCAATTTCCGTAGCGTGACGTTCTTCTTCCGCGTAAATCGGTGCTCTCGTCGACTGGGCCTCGCTTCCTTTCGCGGACGCTTCGCGAACGCTTTCCGCAACTTTAGCCGTCTCGAACGACTCGATTTTCGAACGACTTTCACCCTCGCGAACCTCACGTTCTTCCATCTCCATTTCCGTCTCCGTCGATATTTCTTCCAAAGTCTCGTCATCGGATGCCTCCGTGGTTTCCGTGTCCCTCGCTCCGATCCTCGTCTCGGGAGCATTCGTCACAATTGCCTCGGCGAGATTTTCGCCCTCGCAAAGTTCAGCCTTCGGTATCTCCGATTTCTCTACTGACGTTGCTCGCAAAGTTTCTTGATCGGACGCTTCTGATATTTCGGCGTCCCTGGCTCTGATCATCGTCGTTGGGGCATCGGTAACCTCGGCCTTCGGCACACTTTCAACCTCGCGAACGTCACATTTTTGTTCTTTCGGTTTCTCGATTAAAATTTCCTGCAAACTTTCTTCGCCGGATGTTTCCGATATTTCCACAACCATTGCGTCGATTCTCATCTCGGGCGCATCGTTTATCTTCGCTTCGGCCAAACCTTCGATCTCGCAAAGTTCGCCCCTTCGTATCTTCGACTCCTTTATCGAAATTTCTTGCAAACTTTCATCCGCGGATACTTGCGATAATTCTTCGTCGAATGCTCTGATTCTCATTTCAGGAGCGTCCGTTAACTTTGCCTCGGCCAAACCGTCAGCCTCGCCGAGTTCAGCCTTCAGTTTTTCGATTTTCTCCGTTGGAATTTCTTGCAAACTTTCATCCGCGGACACTTGCGATAATTCTTCGTCGAATGCTCTGATTCTCATTTCAGGAGCGTCCGTTAACTTTGCCTCGGCCAAACCGTCAGCCTCGCCGAGTTCAGCCTTCAGTTTTTCGATTTTCTCCGTTGGAATTTCTTGCAAACTTTCATCCGCGGACACTTGCGATAATTCTTCGTCGAATGCTCTGATTCTCATTTCAGGAGCGTCCGTTAACTTTGCCTCGGCCAAACCGTCAGCCTCGCCGAGTTCAGCCTTCTGTTTTTCGATTTTCTCCGTTGGAATTTCTCGTAAACTTTCATCCGCGGACGCTTCCGATAATTCGTCGTCTCTTCCTTTGATCATTATATCAGGAGCATCGGTCAACTGCGCTACGACCAAACCGTCAGCCTCGCCAACTTCACCCTTCAGTTTTTCGATTTTCTCCGTTGGAATTTCATGGAAACTTTCATCCGCAGAGGCTTCCGATATTGCCGCGACCTCTGCTTCCATTCTCGTCTCGGGAGTATCGATTATCTTCGCTTTGCCAAAATCTTCGACCTCCCGAATTTCACCCTTCTCTTTTTTCAACTCCTTTATGGAAATTTCTTGGAAACTTTCATCCGCGGACGCTTCCGAAATTTCGGCGACCTTTTCTTTCATTCTTATCTCAGGAGCATCGGTTAACTTTGCTTCGGTGAAACCGTCAGCCTCGCCGAGTTCAGCCTTCAGTTTTTCGATTTTCTCCGTTGGAATTTCTTGAAAACTTTCATCCGCGGATACTTGCGATAATTCTTCGTCGAATGCTCCGATTCTCATCTCAGGAGCGTCGGCTAACTTTGCTTCGGTGAAACCGTCAGTCTCGCCGAGTTCAGCCTTCAGTTTTTCGATTTTCTCCGTTGGAATTTCATGGAAACTTTCATCCGCAGAGGCTTCCGATATTGCCGCGACCTCTGCTTCCATTCTCGTCTCGGGAGTATCGATTATCATCGCTTTGCCAAAATCTTCGACATCCCGAATTTCAGCCTTCTCTTTTTCCAACTCGTGTATTGAAATTTCTTGCAAACTCTTCTCCGCGGACGCTTCCGATAATTCGTTGTCCTTTTCTTTGATTCTTGTCTCAGGAGCGTCGGCTAACTTTGCTTCGGTGAAACCGTCAGCCTCGCCGAGTTCAGCCTTCAGTTTTTCAATTTGCTCCGTTGAGATTTCTTGTAAACTCTCATCCGCGGACGCAGCCGATATTTCGGCGACCCTCGCTTCGATTCTCGTTTCAGGAGCATCGATTATCTTCGCTTCGCCAAAACCATCGATCTCCCGAAGTTCGGCTTTCTCTTTCTCGATTTCTTGTGTTGAAATTTCTTGCAAAATTTCATCCGGAGACGATCCCGATATTTCGACGACCCTTCCTTTCATTCTCATTTCGGGAGCATCGATCATCTTCGCTTCGGCCAGACCTTCATCCTTCTGAATTTCAGCCTTTCGTTCATCCGATAACGGTGTTGGAATTTCCTGAAAAGTTTGTTCCGCGGACGCTTCCGATATTTCGGCGACCTCCGCCTCGATTCTCATTTCCGGAGCATCGATCATCTTCGCTTCGGCCGGACCTTCGTCCTTCTGAATTTCAGCCTTTCGTTCATCCAATAACGGTGTTGGAATTTCCTGAAAACTTTGTTCCTCGGACGCTTCCGATATTTCGATTTGCCTCGGTTCAATTTTCATCTCGAGAGCATCGGTTATTTTTGGTTCGGCCAAACCCGCAACCTCGTCAGGTCCGTCGTTCTGTTTTTCGAGTTTCCCCGTTGAAGAGTCTCTCGAGCTCGCTCGGTCGGATGTTTTCGAGATCTCGAAATCCTTTGTTTCGATCCCTGTCTCGGGAACCGGCGAAACATTGGCTCCAGCGAGACTCTCGTCCGGCCGAAGCTCGGTGTCGCATCCGACCAATTGCGTCAGGCTATTCGGCTGTCTTCGTTGGGCCTTCGGAAGATCCTCCTGCGCGAGCGACACAGCTTTTTCCCTCCGAATGTCATCGCTCGCCGCTTCTCCGAGAATTTCGTGAACAACGTCATCCCGAATGGTGGTCTCCGCTGCTAGCGATGCCTCGACGATTTCTCTCGCCACTTCCGATTTTTCCTCAACTTCAGCCTTCCCACTTTTCGCTAATTTTTGCGCGACAACTTTTTCCGCACTAAAAATGTCCTGAACGATGTCACCCATGGTCAATCCGGTCTCCGCAACAGCGTCATCATCATTCGTTTTATCCATTCGAATTTGTTGCGAGCCCTGCGGAGAAGCAACATCGGCGGAGCCTCTCTCCACGAGTTCATCGTCAGGCATGCTTTTCGACGGCTCGACGGAGATGTCGGATTTTTTATTGTCCGGGACATCGGGCGTCACGGAGCGATGGCCGTCCGACGAAGACGATACCCGTCTCGGTCCCGACGAGTCCACGATCGCCTCGATGAGTTCCTCGAGAGGTTTCGCAGTCGTTTCCTCGATATCCAGCGACTCTTCTTTTCCCTCGTTACCGATTCTCGATATATTCGCCTCGTCCGCCTCGGTGATCGAACAATTTTCTTCGATAGCCCTCTCGCCGACTTCCTCGGCCGCTTCGAGTATCGTAATTTCCGATCGACGCCCCAACGAAACACCCGAATCCTCCTCCTCCTCCTCGATCGAGGTCTCTCCGACTCGCCCAGCTGCCGCAATAATCTCCCTCGTCGTCACGGAAGCTTCGGCGAGTTCCATTTCCACGATGCTCCGAGCTCTTTCTTCCTTCGGAGTCGAATGATCCTCGTCCCGAGTTTTTTCCTCATCCCTCCCGATCTCTTCCGCGGCAGCGATCGCCTCGCGTCCCCGTCCTCGTCCCCTTTCCTCGACGATCGAATCCTCGATTCCGTCCTCTCGAACGCGATCCACGAACGTCTCGCTCCTCAGCGTTTCCTCGATGAAATTTCTGAGGTCCTCGAAGGGCGCGAGTACCGCGCTGACGGTCTCCACGAGCGAAGCGTCCTCCCGTCGTTCCCGAAGCGATTTTTCGGATCCCGGAGGGAGCAATTTTTTTCTCAGCGAGTCCAACAGCTCGCACAGTTCGGTGGACGAGTCGGCGATGTCTCGGAGAACATTACCGAGTACGGGCCGTCGTTGCTCGAGCGTCTCCCACACCGTGACAGCGTTGTCGAGAGCCGAGCGAAGCCGCTTCACCGGCGACAAAAATCCCTCGATTATCGTCTCGACGTCGTCCGTCTTCGAGGACCGAGCCGTCCGACGATCGAACTGCGATTCGGCGATCTCGATTTGTTTGTAAAGAGAGTCGAGGGGTCGGCAGAGCAAACCGTGAGCCTCCTCGTCCACCGATCTATCCAGGCTCGGAACGGCTTTTCCCAGACGACGCAACGGAGCCAACAGCGTCAGAGTCCACGTATCCAACTGGTCGGCCCGAGTCGCGTCCGTCGTACATTCCGTCGATGCGGATCGTTGCGGAGATTGCAATGGCGTCGTCGTCACCACCCGCTCGGCAAACGGTCCGTCGTCCACGGTGATTACTTCGACGATCTCGCTCGGAAGCGAGGTCTCCGCTCTTTCTCCGGTCGCATCGATAATCGATGCGACATCGATTATCGCCGCAACCGGTGCCGAACTTTCGTCCGTCGTCACCGGTGACTCGGAATTTTTCGGACGATCGATCCGAGAGGCATTCGTTTCGAGAGACGATTTTTCCGGGTCGAAGATCGGAGCTCGCGGTTGAAATTGAGAGTGGCGTTGCGCGTTCGCTTCGCCGGTCGACTCGACGCACGGGGCCCTCGATGATTCCTCGATCGTTCGTTCCGGCGCGTCGCCGTCCTCCGGTGTCATCGAGCGCACGACCCTCAGCAACTCTCTCTCGTAGGTCACTCGTTTTATCGTCAGCGGTATTTGATTGTCGAGTTCCTCGATGGCTTCGAGTACAGGCCGAAGAACGTTGCCGGCTTCGTGGGTGAACGAGGCGTCGAATATCGTGGCGAGCAAACGTTTCGTCGGCTGCACGAGAGCCTCGATCGTATCCGAGTTCACCGGCTCGTGGCACCGGGCGACGGCTCGACAAACTTCGTGCAGAGGTTCCTCGAGTTCCGTGAGCGACTCGATGAGAGCCGCGTCGCTCGGTGGTTCCGAATACGACGTTCGAATCGCGATTTTGAGCAGACGTCTCTTGAGATCGTCGATCGCGGACGCTACGGCCGAATCGCCACGCGATTCTTTGCCCTCCGCTGGTTCGTCCGCGGTCGAGGTCAACCAGTCCTCGATCGGATCCAGCCACTTGGAAATAATTGCGGGTACCTCGCCGGGCTTCGAGGACGAGCAGCTCACCGAGGCTCGGTCCTCCCGACAGGAGCCCTCGGATTTTCCAGCCAGGGCTTTCTTCAGAGCCTCCATAGCGACGAGAGTCACGTCCTTCTCGACGTCCTCGATGAGCTCGACGACGGCGGGGCTGGATCCTCCACCGATGTTTCTCGTTACCTCGTCAACGATCGTCCTCAAGCTTCGAATCGGACTCGCAACGTCGTTGAGAACGTGACGATCCTCCGGTCCGTGTTCCTCGGTGAGCAGCACTTTTTGAAAATTCAACAGAGGCTCCTCGAGCCTCGTTAATTCGTCCAAGAGAACGTCGTAACTGTAGCGATCGTCGGTGGGCGTGGCGATTACCGGTGTCCCGATGGCGACCGCCAGGGCACCGACGCACCGACGAACCTCCTCGATACCGGCGACGAGGTTCGTCGTCGCCGCCGCCGCCGATCTCTCCGCTGTCCGCTCACCCGGAATCGTATCCGTGGCGTGTGCGCGATCGAGAGCGGTCGAGAGCGCGAAATGAACGCCCGCGAGAGCGACGGCGGCTCTCTCGACTTCCTCCGGTGGTCTTCGAGCCACGCTACGAATCTCCGAGATTTCCGTCGAGCTCGCCGGGCCGAGGTGAGGGCCGAGGCGAGGGTCGTCGACCGACACCGAGATCGTCTCGGACTCGGAATGCTTCTTCGAGACTCGAGCCTCGATGTCCTCCAACATCCGCAGAACGGGCCTCATCCGTAATTGGGATGCTTCGGAGGTTTGCGGCGAGCGAATCGCCGCGGTTACCACGAGCTTGAGCTCGACGAGGGGAATCGCCGCTCGCCGGACGAGTCTTACCTCGTCCGGCGAGGCTGCCGACGCCATTGCCAGTTGAAGATCGAGGAGAGGCTCTCGCGAGTCGATCAGGGCGTCGACGGTGTTCGCCGACCCGATCGTCGTCGCCGCCGCCACGTGCGCCGCGGTCGCCACGCATTCGCGAAGATCCGACAGGCACGCGGCGAGATCGTTGCCCACCCGTGAAACCGACTCGTCGGCGCGACTTTCCCGCGACTCGAGGTCGCTTATCGCGTCGCCGAGGTTCCCTCGGACCTCGATGAGACGATCGAGGAGCATTCGCGGAAGGGGCGAGTCCGCGTCGTCGAGTACCGTCGGTGATGATTTTTCCCTCGATCTCTCGAGTATCGTGGTGTTTTCCCGTGAGAGCGACGTCGCGGCAGTTTCCACCTCGGGCATCGAGGGAACGTTCGTCGAACGATGTCGCGACACGTTCGACTCTCTCGTCGGATCGTCGCTTTCCGAAAATCCGACTGTACCGTCGGACACCCGTTCGCCCTCGTCACCGTCCGAACGCGTTTTTCCCTCGAAAATAATCGGAGCGACGCCGCCACCCGCCTCCTCGCCGATTCGCGTCACTCGGGTCACGCGTTTTTTCTTTAGCTTCAATTTTTCCAATCGCTCGACGGCGTCGTCCATCGTGTATCGCAGGAACGTGACTAGGTCGGCGTGCAATTCCGTGACACCCCGTTCGCCGGATTCTCTCTCGTAAATTTCCAACGCCGCCGCGAGGGCCTCGAGTTTCGTGCTCGTCTCGCTCATCGATCTTTCCAGGCTCTCGACGACCGTTTCTCGATCGCTCGGAGTCCGAATGTCCGCCGTGACAAAGTTATCGAGCACCCGGGATAATCGTTCCAACGGTCGCACCAGAGTCTCCACCACCAGGGTGTCCACGCTGTTGTCCAGCGTGCCGCTCTCGTCGTTCGTGGGAATGCCGTCGAGGAACGCCTCGAGACTCCGACGAGCCGACTGCAGTCTCTCGATGATCGAGCGACTCGCGGTCTCGTCGTCGAACGATGCTCCTCTCTCGGTCATCCGTTCCACGCTCGTACCGAGCCGCGTCACCGCGATGCACATCCTCTGTAGCGCTATGGGCTTCTCCGCTCGAAGCAGAGACGACTCGACGCCCTCAACTTCGCTCGTCAATTCGTTCTCGATTCTCGTCAGTCCCACGAGAATTTCGTCCACGGGTTCCGTCAAAGATTCCAATAGCACGAGACTGAAATTTGGATCCCGTAGCCGCTCGTCGTGGCCTCTCATCGACTCGATACCGCGCGATAGTTCCTCCGTCGGTCCACCGATGGCTTCCAGAAGAGAAATCCTCACGGTCTGCGCCAGCGATCTTTAAATCAATGTTCACACGTTTGAAAATTCGAAAGGACGAATAATTGTTATTTTTTTCCCCGTCAGCATGGAGGAACGATACGTACCTGTGACCCGCGGACTTTGATGCTCTCGTCTCGATCAGGGAGACCCGCTCGCAAAGATTTTCAATCGGTACGACGACTCGTTCGGAAATTTCTATCCGCGATCTCTCCGCGTCGGCCAGAATCGGCGCTAGACCGTCCAAACGAACGAGAACACTCCTGAGAGCCATTACGGGTTCCGACAGTTTGTAAATGTTCTCCAAGAGTGTCTCCTCGGTGGTTTTTGACAGAGATTCATCGGAATCGAGAGTGGACGCCGTTGAAATTACCGACGCGGGTCTCTCGTTCGTTGCCTCGCTCTCTTCTCCGCTATGATTCGCCGTTGATCCGTCGCGTACGTTTACCGGTAAAATTTCGTCGATCTCCTCGATTCGAATATCGTCGACCATTATCGTAGCGTCGGATTCTCTTCGTCGATGATCCGTCGACGCGGCCGTTTCCATTCGTCCGCTTTCGCTCGAACTCTCGCTTCTCGGATCTTCTTTCCCGATGCTTCCGTTGCTGCTCTCGCTGCCTCCTCGTTCGCCTCTCTCTCCGCTGTATTTTCCGCCGGACGTTTTCGCCATTTCTTCGGCCTCCGGAGAACGAGACTCCTCGGAACTGGCTTTCGATGACAAACTCGGGGTTCTCGAGCCCTCGCCGACTCTCTTCTTTTTTCTCTCGACCGGTACTCGTCGCTCGACGTTCGCCTCGTCCAGGCAAATTTTCTCGACGATCCGCTCGACGAAGCGGGCACGGCCGGCACCGGAGGACGACGACAGAGCGTCGGTGAAAGCTTCGCCGCTGTCGTCCTGAGCGAGGATGAGCGAGGGCTCTCCGGCGCTGTGATAACTCTCCGAGCAGTCGAGACCCTTCGGCAGGCTCCTCTCGCTTCGTTCGTCGCTTCGTTCGCTCGGTTCGCTCCGCGACGATCTCTCGCTGTCGCGGCTCTCCTTTCTACGGGGCGGTCGCGAAGGTGGCGAACCCCGGGGTCCTCGCTCGCTCGGAATCTCGCCGCCCGGAAACGACGACACGTGGGACAACGAACGGAGACTCTGCATCCGATCGTCCATTATCGAAACGTCCTCGACATCCGCCATCGTGCGCGAATCGTCGCCGTCATCGGGAACGAAGTAGTCCGGCGACACGTCGATGACGACCGCTTCCATCAGAAGATTTCCCGTTGTCGATGTTTCTTTGGTGAATCTCATTGGCGGCAACTCGATGACGTTGCCCTCTGGAAACAGCGACAACAACGATCGTTATTTAGTTCGAACCGAATCGGTGAACGTGTTCGACTTACCCGTTATGTGTTCGGACAACTGATCGGCGTACATCTCGACGATCTGCAAAGCCTCTTCCTCCGTGAGGTCCGGAGTCTCGTAGAGACTGACGGAAACTTCTTTGCCGTCGAAGCTGAACGATACTTCTCCGCGATCGTCGAGAGTCACGGAATTATCGGTCCGGGGTGTATCGTAAAGCTGCGAAGTTCTCTCTTCGTGAATAGTGGAGAGCGACAAATTTCTGGCGAGCTCGCGAAGCGGCGGCGACGGCGGCGTCGTCGTCGTCGTCGTCGTCGTCGTCGTCGTCGTTTCCTTCGGTTCCTCCCCGCGAATCGAGGAACGATCCTCGAATCCGAGAAGCGACGCCGAACTGGTCACCGAGCCCATGCAATTGGTGGCTTCGCAAGTGTACGTGCCTAGACAGCAAGTGCCGTCTTGCCCCGATATTATCCGGTGTATGTCCCCCGGTTTCAACTCCACGCCGTCCTTGTACCATTTGAGAACCGGTTGCGGCACACCGATGACTTTGCATTCGAGATTGACGGCTCCCTCCTCCGAGAGTATGGCGCGCAGACTCTCCAGGAATTTTGGTTTCTTGAAGTGCTTCGGTATGACGAGCTTGAGAAAACACGACGTAACGCTGTGACCGAAATCGTTCGCCGCGACGCACTTCCACTCCGCCTGATCCATGAATTCCAACCTCTTAACTTCCAGATGACAATTTCCCAGTGACTCGCGAGTCAAACGATACTTCTCCGACTCGACGACCGGTACATCGTCACGGTACCACGATAAACTCGGCTCCGGAGAAACGCTCACTTGAACCAACAAATTATTGTCGTTTCAACACACATACACGACGATCGGATAAACGAGGGGTCGCGAATGAACAAAAAAAACGTCGAGGTTACGAGAATTCGATTGGCCGCACCTTGTATCGTGAAGGTAAAGTCCTCGTCGATTCTTCCTTCGGAACTTCTGAGACCCTTGACGAATTTTGGGGCCTGATTCGTGGTCAACAGCTGCGTCCGTTCCTCCTCGTTCAGCTGATTTTGTATGTCCTCCACCGTGAGTTCGGCGATACTCTTGGCCTCGCCCATGCAATTTCTCGCGATACAGCAGTAGGAACCTTCGGACAAATAAATTCATCGTTCACCAACCGATATACGATCCGACGATCGATTCGTTCGAAATCTCGAAACCTAGGGAATTCGTCCCGGTGAGCTGATAGACGTCGCCCGGACGAAGCTCTTGTCCGTCCTTGAACCATCTCAGCAACGGGGTCGGAAATCCCACGACCTTGCACTCGAACGACACGAGACCCTCCTCCGTCAAAACGGCCTTCAAGCTTTCCATGAATCGTGGTATCCTGTAGTTCTTTGGAACTAGACAAAAATGTGATGGATAAATTGTTTTTGTTTTTGTTGTTTTTCCGATGATACACGGGTGTGAGCGTATACACGATGATTCTTGGATCCATTGAAAAATATGATGAAACAAATGGTATCGTTGAGTTCGAATATCGAAGCAAAGACGGAGGAAGAGTACGATGGATCGACGCGTTTCAAGCGACGGAACAAAATATACAAATGTTTCGTATGTGTACGGCAGTTTCGATCGGTTAACGTTATTATCGCTTACTGGACATGGCTACGTGGCAGATGGAAAACTGCTTCGTATTCTCGTGACTCGTAGCGACGCATTTCCACTCGCCCTCGTCCATCGCCTCAGCGCCGTTGATCTCGATCGAGTATCCACCGAGGCCATCCTCGATAACGCGATACTTGTCGTTCCGCTCGACGCGGCCTTCCTTGTTGTACCAGGCAATGGTTTTTGGCCATGGTGGAACGACCACTGAGAAAATATATTCAATCGAAAACGCGTCTTTCGGACGGTAAAAATGTTTTAGGAAAAATAACGAAAAATCAATGTGCCACAGGAGTAACGAAATCGATCTACGTGGATGAGAAAATCATTGTAGACCGTGAAAAATGCTAACCCTGGCACGAAAGGACGAGCGAATCACCGATTTTGCACGCTTCGTCGCTCAGAATTTTTCGAAAGACCGGAAGCGGTCCGGAAGGCGCGAGGGTATCCGCGGGTTTCAGCGAGCCTTCCCTGCTTCCCTTACCGACGACGTGAACCTGCGAAAAACACGAGGACTCACGGATTCGAGCGTACGAGAATCTATCGTCTCCGGCAAAACGAGCGTCACCGAAAAAAACTTACCCTCGAGGAGGAGCGAGCCGTACCCATACAGTTTACCGCCTCGCAACTATAAGTCCCCAGTGACGTTGGGTCGTCGGAATTGGCCGTGAGAGCGAAAACGTCGCCGGCTTTGATCTCCCGTTGATCCTTGAACCACTTGAGTACCGGTGTCGGCACGCCGACGACTTTGCACTCGAGGGAAACGGTGCCAGTTTCCGTCAGAAGAGCTCTCAGCTCGTCAACGAATTCTGGCTTTTTGTAAGCTTTCGGAACTGCAATGGAAAAATAGAGTGCGGTAATCGAGTGTCGCGCGAAACGAACAAACGAAACGACGGAAATATCGATACGATACCGATAACGTTGAGGAACGAGGTGCACGACGATCGTCCGGCACCGTTTTCCGCCATACACGTCCAGTTTCCCTGATCGTCGACCATTACCGGCGCAACGTCGACGCAATAAAAATTACCCTCGTGAACGAACGAAAATCTCGAGCCCGATCGAACGGGTTCGTCGTTTTTGTGCCATGTTATCTGCAAATCGTGCGACCACATCATTTTTCTTATCGTCTACGATCGCTTCGTCGAATATGGAGCGCGTGTCCGAGAACTCGCGAAGAACTCGCGAAGGACACGGAGAAAAAGTGTTACGGGTGAGTTTATCGGTCGATCCGGTGCTTCGTTTGTCCCAAAATTGAATACGACCATCGACGGGAAACGATGAATTTCGAGTACCGGCGAGGATGCGCCATTTCCGACGACGATACGCACTTTTTCCTTTTTCGCTAAATTATCGGGTGGCGTATCTCGTCCGGTCGATAAAAAAACAAAAAGAAAAAGAAAAAAATTAAATGAAAAATAGGGGAAAAATGTTTGATCGGACGGTGTGAAAAATAGTGACGCGGAAATTCGCGGGGGTCATTGACGTTGGAGCGGTGAAAGATGGAGGACAGTTCTGGCGAAACGACGAATCGGTCGTCTCCGTACGGTATAACCGGCGACCCACCAAACTAATTTATGTACGGTCGTGTATTCTCGGTGGTTCTCGGGACCGCACGGATTACCTCGCCATCACTTCCGGGTCCGATCCGTTCCGTGTCCCGGGCGATGGCTGGCCTCTCGTGCGACAAAATCACGGGGCACGGAGACAGAGAGAGAGAGAGAGAGAGAGAGAGAGCATAATAATGTATTAATAGTACTCGTAATAAAGCTTTCCCCTACGACTTTAGCGCGTTCCTCATGTAGTACAGCGCGTTAGCCGCACTAATAATACAACGCCGCGTGGAATTCGTACAGCGCGATGCGTTAACGTTTTCATTGCGACACGACCCTACCAAAAGATAACGGCTCGTTTTTTCCTTATCGATCGAATATAATGGACGACGATGTTTCGAACCAACGACGCGAAAGCATCGTACTCGGAGGAATGACGGCGTCTTTGGGAGTCGATTCACGAGTCTCGGTAATTTCGTTGCCCGTTACCTTCGGACTCGTCGAACTCCGAATTTCCACGAGAAATCTCGTTCTGGTGCCGACTTTAACGGCGAGATCGCTGAGTCGTCTGACGAATATCGGCGGTTCGCCCTCTTCGATGACTCGCGACGGATCCTTCATGGACAAACGGATTTTTCGTCTGGATTCGATGGTCTCGTCGTCCGGTATCGACAGACCCGTCGACAACTTCCTGGCGACGAGGGCGTACCGACCGGCGTCATCCCTCCGCGATTGCTTCAGCGTCAGGCGAACGACGTTACCACGGTTCTTCTGTATCCGATAGCGATCCGATGCCACGGGAACATCGCCGCGCAATCTAAAAAATAACCAACAATCGTTATTCGAATTTCACGTAAAACATCGCTCCCATCCATCGTTTTCTCAATCGATTTTGTCTCAAAATATTATTTATCGTCGGTTTGGGCACATTTTGTTTTTTTTTTTTTTCATCTTTTTTTTCGAAATAAACACTGCTCGTGGGGTCGATGATCGACGGTAAGATTTCTAACGAGAAAAAAAAACAAAACAAAAAAAAAAAAAACCCGTATACCGTTTGACTCGATAATTTGGAGGGAAACGCGTTGGAGAAGAAAAAAAAAAAAAAATGGGCGATACCTCTCAGGCATGTCAACGTTAGTTCGTCTATGGGATCGAATGCGATCGTTCGCCGAGTCGTTTGTTGCTGCGAGTTTGAAATCCGCGCGCTGCTCACTGGGCAACCGGGCGATGGACCGGGCTTTTCCGATCGAGGAGTCTCGTCCAATGGCGGCAACTCGAAGATGAAACATATATTTCTAGAAAGCTCGGGACGGTGGGTGCGCGCGCGTCTTCACCGACGGCAAAGTCGGGGATACGAGCCAGGAAAGATCCACCAATAAAACGGATCGACGTCGTACGACACTCTATAGATATAGAATTTGCACTGTCGTACTCGACGTTCTCACGTCATTGCCGTACCCTTGAACAGTTTGGACGGTTCGAGGGGTGAATCGAGCGGAACCGACGAAAATTATTTACGCGGGTGTAAATTTGTGCTCGTACCGAAATGCCGTTCCGTCGTTGGAGGAGACGGAGCCACGATGACGCTTGTCGTCGTTCGCGCACTTGCAGCACTGACTTCCCATAGCTTCACTCGGAGACTCGGCTGTCGTCGGACTCGCTCCACGATTCACCCATCGTCATTCTCGTACGGCCGAGTTTCGTCATTGACGTTTTTCTTCGTCTCCGCCGGCACTCACGTAATCGTTTACTCTTCATTCGACCTATCGCGCACCTACCGCCCACCTATACACGTACCTTTCGCGTCTCCTCGACGATCGAATCAACGAACATCGTCCGATCGAGTCACGCAAACTCCATTTTATTCGTTTCGTTTGACCGAAGGGTTTGGCACGCGACGCGATCGACCGACGAACGACGAAAACAACGAAAATTTATCCATCTTTGCGAAAGTCGGGGGCTCGGTTTACCGGTCTCCGCTTCCCCGCCGAGACTGCGTCTTTCGTGAATCTTCGGGTGGGCGAGGACGCGCGGCGGAAAGACGAAGATTCGTTCGAGGTCCGCGCCGCGCGCGCGCTGCCCACGCTCTAAAATGAGAACGAGACCGTTTCGAACGTGTCAAGGCAGCTGCTCCTCGACGATCGATTATTCGCCGGGATCGAAGCCGCGACGGTTCTCTTCCATCATTTTTCTTTCTCGTTGAGGACTCTCGAACTCGTGTTTTTGAAGCGGCACGAACGGCTCGTCGTTCGTTCGCCGATGCGTCTGGAAACGTTTTTCCTCGTATATACACACACACACACACACACACACACATATATATATATACATACACGTATGGAGGGCGATTTTAGGCCTCGGTCCACCGCACAGTCGTCTGAATCACGATTTTCTCCTCCCGAAACCGCGAATACTCAGCGTCGAATTTAGCACCGCGCTAGAGTAGTCGCGTCACGAGTCTCTCCCTTTCGTAACTCCCGGCTCGTTAATTCTCTTCTCGTTGGGTGCATTAGCGAAAAATTTCGAGAACCAACCGCGATACAAACACCTCTACCGTCCACGTTAAAATTAAGAGTAACAACGGAAAAGAAAAATGGCTCCGTACTAACAGGCTAAATTGCAATTGCTCCTGGGATTCGTCGGGGCCGAGTTTTATCTCGAAGACGACATCCTCGCCGACGATTCCTTCCCTCGTCAGGTCCACGTCCTCGTCCTCGTCCTCCTCCTCCTCCTCCTCCTCCTCCTCCTCCTCCTCCTCCTCCTCCCCTTTTCGTTGGCCCTTTTCCCCAAATTTTTCACCGTCTGCGAAAACAAAAATCTGTTTTTACACCGGAAAGCGAATAAAAATTGCGAGCGACAGGAAGCAAACATTGTTCGTGGGCTTGGAGGATTGTCCGCCGTGGGCAAGTTCGAGATGCCGGGACTCGTGAAAAATATCGTTTACGAGAAGGTGATGGCGCGTCGGCGCTCGGAGAACCCTCGAACGCCCTCGGGACTTACCGCGCTTCGCACCGCTTCACCTTCGTAATTCCGATAATGAAATTGCTCAAATTTTCCGTACACCACTTTCGTTATGGTCATCGAATCGATCTCGAACGAACAACGTTTTCCAAGGGCGTTCGACGATCGCCAAATTATTCGTTCACGCTTACCCGCTAAAGTCATCGCGTATCAGACGATTCGGTTCCCGGTCTTTCCTGACCTCGGCATTCCTGCTATCGGCGCGATCTCTCTCTCTCTCTCTCTCTCTCTCTCGTCGCTTCTTCCGCCGCGCTCACCTTCGCCTTCGCGCACACACACACGACCCAAACTCGTCTTCCTCTCGTCCTCTCGAACCTCCCTCCCCCCGCCCACTCGCGAACCTCTTTTTTCGTTGTTCGTTTTTTCTACGATTTTCAATATAATTTTCTTATCTTCGTCACTGGATTATCGAAGGTGGTGTGCGACACGGGGATAGTCACGAAAGCCTGCGGCGGAACCCACGAGAACGGCGCACGGGGCTCCGATCTAAAATCGTCCAAACGCAGCGCACTCCGACGGCGCCTTCGCCACCTCGTCGACGTCGACCATTCTCCCTCTTTAATATTTTCTTCTGTTTTTTTTTTGTTTTCGTTCGTTTTTTTTTCTCTCGACCGACGCTCACGAGGAAGCGCCTGCGCGCTCTTGATCTCTCTCGACGAGACTCTTCTCGGGTACTGTGACACGCTGACGTAACGTCGTCTCGCCGTTCGTGGCTGTCGCCTCACTGGACGGATGACGAGGAATCTACCGGGAATCGAGCGTTTGGGGAAACTTGGCCGGTAACCGTTCGTAATATGCATTTTTATTGCGACGATAGATATATATATATATATATTTGTCGTTGTTGTTTTTTCATTCGGAGATGCTTTTGAATTTGGTGATCCATCATTGACATCGTTCGCTTTGGGATTACAGTTTCAAAGTTTCGAGGGCTCGACGAAGCGAAAATTCGAAAGCCATCTCTGTACTCTGACTTTTTCCATTTGTTCGTCCTTCCAACGGGAAATGTGTTCGAGCGTGAGAAGCCATTTGACAATATACGATAACACAATTATTTACAATTAAACGTTGCATCGATGACATTACGGGGAAATTGCAAGGTAACAAATAAATAGATACAGTATAGGGCGATAACTCGGGGGGCCGTGAACGAAATCGACGATCAACGTTTGCGAGCCATTCTCCACCAATCGGGTATCCATGCGTCTATGTCCTCTTGAATGCGTCGATAAAGAACGAGTCCGATTATCGGTACAGCGAGAATTTCTTTCTTGAAGAGATAAACGTAGACGGCGGCTATGAGAAGTGTCAGATCAGTCGCGTAGCCGACGGTCGTGCGAACTTTTTTAACGGCGGCGGCGTCGATTCGCGGAACAGCGCGAGCCTCCGTCTCGAGCGTGGAGAGCCTTTCGATCCTCGAGTTTGGCCGAGTCGCGCGTTCGATCGTTTTCCCATTATTTTCATTTCGTCCAGAAATTTTGGGGCGAGTCTCGAGGTCGCTCGGGTTCCTATCGACGGACGGTCCGTGGTGGCGTTCCTTCGAGGTGGCCCTCGAGGACGGACGACTCCGCGAGACGCTTCGCTCCTTTCGCGATCGCGACGGCGCTTTCTCCTGCGACTCTTCCCTCGCTATTCTCGTTTTCGACGAGGATCTCGAGCCGACCCTGTCCCTCGACGCTTCGTTCTTTCCAGTGTTGGCACGACGCTCCCGGGAAACATCGCGTTTTCGGGTTCTCGAGGAGGACCTCGAACCACGCGGCGTTCCCGGTCTCTCCGTCGAAACGTTTCCGGACCTCGACGACCTCGGCGATTCTCTTCGCGACGAGCGTCGACTCTGCCGTGACTCCTCGCTCGTCCTCGTCGCGTCGCTCCGCGAGCCAACACCGTTCTTCTTCCGTGTGTTCGTAGCGTTCTCGGAAATCGCGGTCCTCGCCACCGGTGAAACCGCGCTCGCTCGGTCGTCGGCTTTCGTCTCGTCGATGGAATCGTGCGCCGCCGGTGCGGCGGTCCTCTCCGCGTTCACCGGTAACGCGTTGCCACGTCGATAAGGCGGGGCGACCGAGTGCGCCATCGAGTATTCTCTGACGATCTCCGTGTAATGATCTATGACCGCCATTCGGGCTCGAAGGTCCTCCTCTTCCTCGAACGATGTCTTCGTCGGCGATTGGGGCTTTTGGGCGGACAATCGTCGCCGACTTCGAGCGACTTCCGCCACCGATAGGAGATTCGCGCTGTCTCCGTCCATTTCCGAAAATTCGGGGGTATTCGTCGCTTCCGGCGAAGCCGTGGATCTCGTTCGCCGGTTCACCGTGTCCTCGGACATCGCCTCTTCCGTTTCGTTCGCGTCGATCCTTCGCTTCTGTCGCTCGGCGATCGGCATCTCCGGGGGTATCGGACGTCCGAAACGATTAACCGGAAGTGGCTCCTCCTCGGTTCTCCTCTTGAGGATCGATTTTGGCGGTTGACCAGCGACGTTGTTCGGCGTCATCGGTCCACGGTGCTCGGACATTGGCGGACACGCGGGCTCCGGGCTCGACACGTCGTGGGGCGTCGGTCGGCCACGAGGATGATACGTGTCTTCCTCGTCGACCACGGGCCGCGCGACGATTCTCGATTTCAAAAGTTTCACATCCTCGCTGCTGTCGCTCTCTTCCTCGAGTTCCTCGTCCCGGAGCTCCGCGTCCGACGATTCGTCGATTTTTCGTTCCTCCGCGTCTTTGTTCGATGCTCCGTTCGTTGCGACGGAGAAACGTTCCTGCGAACGAGAACTCACGCTCTCGTCGATCTCGGTGTATTCCGCGGGAACGAGAGGCATGCTCCTGTCGTCCCATCGACGAAGCTTCGAACGATCCGAGGCCGCGATGTCGTTAAACGTCGAGTCGATTTCGAGTCTCGATACGTCGGATCTCGAATCGGATTCTCCGATTTCGGACTCGCGTTTCGGTAGATTCGGGTCGGAAGCCACCGATTGCGGAACCGGTGGCGGAAGACTCGCCGCGACTCCTCGAGCCATTCTCGATGGTTCATTATGACCTTCGCTGAATCTTCGACGATTCCAGGAGGGTGTCGTCACGACCGCTTGTACCGAGGAACCGGCGCCCGAGGCTCTTCGGCGTAGCCTCGTGTTTCGCACACGGACGGAACTCGACGACAGAGCGGAGCCGTCCATCGGCGAGGCGCGACTCTCTTCTTTCTCAACGGATTTCGATGAAATTGAATTTTTCTTGGCTGATTCGGCTTCCTCCAGGGCTACGGCACGGTAGAAGCGCTCCATCGCTCTCTCGTGAAGCAATTCCGTGGAGCTGACCGCCTCGCGGAGTACCTCGACGACCTCGTGATTAGCGCTGAACAGCTCGGGCAAGGAGAGCGACATGGGCGGTGCCACGAGGTCTTCGTCATCCTCGTCCTCCTCTTCACCTTCGGAGAAGGCGTTACGAGTCAATGGACTTTCTGTCGAGAAAATCAAAATTTTACACACAAATTTAGACTTTGCTTCACCGTAATAACGACGATCGGGCCACATCAAAGTACAGACATACGCGAATACAACGTAATCATTCGTCGAAGCGAATATCTACCGATTGTTAAATGAGTGTACATTATTTTTGGTAAAAAGTCGCTCGGCCCGGTTAAAATAAATTGGTAAATTCGATGGCAACGTCGTCGCCGAGATATCATCTATTTGCGGGCCATGAAAAAGAAAAAGTTTGTTACTTTGGAGAGGGTCCGAGTCGGTTGGCACGCTTCCGTCGGTCAGCGACGTTGTTCCACGAGGCGACGGATCCTCGTCGGGATAAAGTACGAGGATGAATTCCGAGCTTCCTCGCAGAGATCTCTCCGCCTCGTCCCGATCGTCCTCTTCCCTCGGTGAGCTCGGCCCGGAAAGCGACGAATCTTCCGGTTGACCGATTTTATTCGCGAAGCTCGTGTACTCGACAGGCTTCGTCGACGGTGAAGACGGAGGTGACGTGTGCTCGGCCGATGTCGAGAGACGCGGATCGATCGGTAAATTATCACGACCTCCGGAATCGTCGAACGTCGGTTGTCTCACGATCCTCGGTGTACTCTCCGTTTTCTCAAGCGCCGGAGCTTCCTGAATGACAAAAAAAAATTCGTCCGTATCGGTAAAACTATCTATCGAATGTTTCGATTTAAAATTCATCGTCATTGTCATTGTTACGAATGGACCTGCACGGTGTCTCTTTTCGTTGACGAAAGTTGCCGATCGTCCGGAACACTCGGAGTCGCGTCACGCTTCGTTTTTGGTCTGGTAGGACTCGACGAATCTTCCAAGGGTTTCTCAACGTGAAGGTAAACGGTATCGGCAAAAGTGACTCTGCTGTCGGCTCTGGACGGTCTCGAGGGTGGAGTCGGTGCCCCCGCGAGCCGATGCGCCGACGCCGATCTCGTGGGCGGGCCACCCTCGAAACCATCCCCGGGCGCGCCGCGTATCGCTTCCTCGCGCGTTAAACTTCTCGTTCTTTTCGTCGGCTCTTCGATATTCCGATCGCGTCTCTCGGCACCTCTTCCCCGGTGGATCTCTCGCTGGCTCTGCGATTTGTCGGGACGCATCGGTGGCGAATTTATCCTGTCAACGGTATTTCGGTTAAAACGTACTCCCCCAACCAATGGAATACACGACAACGAGGCTCGAACAAAAGAATACAGTGATTATCATCGATATTTTTTTTTGTTTATAAAAAAATTCCGTTTTTTTTTTGTTAAATAAATCTTTTACAGATGTTTCATGCACATACATTGCCGGATTACAGTTGCATTCGATGAAAATTTAAGCACTTCCGGATGTTACAAAAATCTTGAAATATTTTATTTTCTTACTTGAAACAAAAAGAAACACACACACACATGAAAAGAGAAAATCAATGATTACCCTCTTTTCGGATCGGGAATAAAAACGACGTCGCTCTGGTCGCTCGGATCGCTCAGGCCGTAAGGATTTTCAGCTTTGACCCGAAATCTGTATTCCGAGCCCTCGATCAATTCCCCGAGCGTCGCAGTCGATTGTCTGCACGTCGCTGCTTTGAGCCACATGTCCCAGCCGATCTGCAATATCATCATCGGTTCGTCGGACAAACATTTTTATTAGCATACAAATCGATTACCATAAAAATCGTGACTTCCTTACCCTATAATACTCGACGATGTAAGTGCCGATTTTACATCCACCATCGTCCTCGGGCTCGGTCCACGCGAGGCTAACGGATCTTCCGAGCGTCATTGCGATCGTCGCTTTACCGGGTGGCGACGGACGATCCGTTACCGTTACCAGAAACGAAGCGACATCCTCACCGAGTTTGTTACCGGCTCTGACCGTGTACTCTCCTCTGTCTCCGCGCTTCGCCGATGTAATCTTGAGTGCGCACTCGCCGCTGTCGGACGTCTCGAGTACGTGGCCCGCGTCGGCCACTATCGGTTCACCGTCGTGGTACCAACCGACCGTGGGCAACGGTCGCCCGGCCAGACAAACCTTCAATCGTATCGTTTCGTCCTGTTCGAACAGCAGACCGTCCTCGTACTGACGGGGCAAACGAATTTTCGGCGGCGCTGTTGTTACGATCGAGAGTATAAATACCATTGGAAAAGTTTGATAGAATCACGAAAATTGGAAAAACAAAAAAAAACAGGTGACTCACGAGGAAATTTGGGCACCAACCTTCGAGAAGCAGTTTCGCTTTGGTAGCCACGTGTCCGGCTCGATTCGTCGCTGTACATTTGATCTCACCCTCGTCGTTCAGAGCCGTTTGGTGAATGAGCAATTGACTCTTGCCGTTCTCGGTAATTATCCGCGTTCGTCGGCTACTGAATATCTCGAAGCCGTCCTTGAACCACGAGATCTTCGGCAACGGTGCGCCGGAGAAATGTACCGTAAACTCCGCCTGTTTAACCAAAAAATTTTTTTTTTTTTTTGTTGTTGTTTTTTTTCTTTGTCTCGTACATCCGTGATGTTTTTGTTATGAAAAGCCACCTGATCATTTTCCAGAGCGAGGGTGTCCTTGAGCTCGAGATCGAAACGCGGAGCGGAAGCGGCCGATCTTTGGAGCGTAACGGTCAGAGGATCGGAGAGAACGCTGGCCTCGGAGACACCGAGGCCGTTTCTAGCTCTGACGCGAAACTGGTAACGCCAACCGGGTTCCAGACCGCTCAGAGTCAATTCGGGAAAGGAACAGAGCGACGGTGACGAGCGGACCCAGTAAGGCGAGCCCATTCTGCGATGTTCAACCTGGTAGCCGACTATCGCCGATCCACCGTTGCTCGCCGATCTCTCCCATCGTATGCCAACAACGTCCGGCTGTGCGTCCTCCGTCGATACCGGTATCAGTATCGGCTTTCCCGGTGGTGCTGGAACACCTGCCGATCGCCCATCAACGTTAAAAACGATCGCGACAACCCCAAAAATCCCACTATTTCGCACGAGATCGTGTTTTTTTTCGTTTTTCCATATTACACTGTTTGCCGTGTCACAAGTGTCGTCACTGTCGTTTTATTCAAAATCCGAGTAGTTTGACATTCTCGGACGAAGAAAATGTGTGTGTGTGTGTGTGTGTTGGGTGTGTTTTTTTAATTTTGCCTATACACGAGCAATGGGTCTGCCGTCGCGTCCGCCGCACGATACCGCACGTGGCGATGGTCCCGAAATAAACGCGGTAATACCGTTTGGCAAGCTCGTTAGACCACTGGCCAGAGAGTCACCCGCGAGGGATGGAGGAAAAATGGTGGGCGGGGAGGATCGTGACGCGATATCGGATACGGACGAACGGTTGACCGTGCTGCTGTGAGCCTGGATTCAATCGTCCGCGCATCGTCATATTTTTCGTCGAGAATGAGTTTCCATGAAAAAAGAAGGAAAAAAAAAAAAACAAAAAAATAACAGAAAAAAGCCTCCGTGACTCGAATTCGAAGCTGAGATGATTTCTGTTTCGAGGTGCGTCGGAGTCCGGGCCACTTTGAGCGTCGATGTGCCGAGTGACCGTGTGGTAGATACATTCGCGCGTTATAGATAACTCCTCGCCCGGTATTTAAATACACATAGACAACGTTCTCTCGAATTTTGTATCGGCGCGGTAACGACACAAAAACAACAAAAAACATATCGTCGTTCCGTGATTCGAGTTATTTCATTGGAGAAAAAAAAAAACAAAAAAAAGTTATCGGGATGAAAGAACAATTAGAAGGATGGAGGATGACGATGATGTGTGTGCGACGAGCGTGTGACGGTAGCGTACGATTATTGGCGAGCACACAGCGAACCGGCAAGGAAAGAGATGTACCGATTTGTCATTGCGTGTTCCGATAGGGAGAAGTGAAGAGGAATGGCGTACCTGCTCCTCCCCAGTGCACCCTCCTCGAGCTACTTCCGGTTGCCCGGTTCCTCGGAACTTCGTTCTTCCCCGCCGAATTGCCCATAGCTCGTTCACCAACGTCTTCGCCCCGCCCCCACCCCCCCTCGTATCGACACCGACGTTGTTTCCCTCTGCTTCTTCCTTTCGTGTTACGAGTCTTCTCGGAGTTTTAGCCGGAAGTCATCGGGTTCCTCGTTGCCATGTTCCTCTCGGACTCGTCGGGCCCACGGGACGACGAACGGAGGACCTTCCGCTCTCGAGGTATCTCGAAACGACAGCGACAGGCCGCGGAGGCGGAGAACGAGGAGGTGGAAGAAAATTTTCGAGCGAACTCGACGCGACGCGATCGTTCGAGGTCGATGGTCGAGGAAGCACCAGCGGCGACGGCGCGGCAGCGGCAGCTGCTGCGGCTCCGCGAAGAGGAGCCGAGGGACTCGCGGGAGGGACTCGCGCGGGAGGGCTCTCGATATAGCGCGAGCCTCGGGGTATAACGCTGTCTATGACACGCTTTCGTCGTGTGGCCGACTCTCGGCGAACGAAACTCCTCGAGAGTCACCGACCAATCGTCGTGGACAACCGATTTCGGGGAGCGTTCGCGCGCGGTTATTTCGAATTCGAGACTCTCGTCGATGAACTCTCAAAGAAAAAGAAGCGAACAAAATCGTGAGCGTTTTGGATAAACGCAAAAAATACAAATTTTCTATTTAATTGGCTATTGAATTTAGGTGAAATCTAGCGGATGCATCGGATTTTATGAAAATGAAAATTTTTCTTTGTTCGAAAAATTTCTAACAACGGTCCAATTCGAGTTGACACGGAGGAATTTTTTACGCCCGGCACGTAGTTTCGTAATGAGCGGTGAGGAAAACATTCGAAATTGCTACAAAACGCGGATATCCCCAAATTTGAGTTTGGGAGTTTAAATATTTTTTGTTCGTTCGGAAAGATGCGTCACAACGATAGCTTCTCCCGCACGAGAAAGTCAAAATGGCACATCGAAATTTATCATAGAGCGAGTCGCGCGCAAAACCGTGAAATGAAAATTGAACGTGGTAACGTGCTCGAACGGGACCGTTCGCATCTTCCGTCACGAAGATTCATCTTTTTGTTCGGGGATCTTCCTCTCGCACCGTTCGCTCTCTCATCGTCGGCTGGTTTCTCGGTCTCCACACACGTTGGTTCGTTCGCACCGCAACTCGGCCGCGGAAGTCGCGTACACGGCGTGTAATATCGTGCAGCGTGTCGTATAATAGTTACCGCGGTACCGGTCGTTTGGTCATCGGCGGTCAGTGACCCACGGGGATACGCGAATACGAGACCCCGAGCTTTTCCACCTCTATTCGATCGTTCAACGTGTCCCTCTTCCGTCTCCACCGATCGTTTCGATTCCAGCGCGATCGATTGCACCGTCTCAATCCGGAAACCGTGCTTCTCGCGTATCCCCTCGCCTCGCCAACGAACGAACGAACACGCGTAACGACCATTCTTCGCAATCATGGACACGAAAACGTACTGTATCTGCAACGTCAATGAAATATCCACGTTTTTTTTTGTGTGTGTTTTTTTTTTAGATATCTCCGTCGTTATCGATGAAAAAATTGTGGAACAATGGAGCGCGACGATACAGTGTGTCGTAAACACGGTGCACTCGACTCGATGGATGCAACGTCGAAAAATTCAAAGTGTCTCGTCCCGCGTTCGTTCGACTGATCGTTCGCCGTCGAGTTCGATTTCCTTTATTTTCCATTGATTCGTTGTAATTGGAAAGCGCGTCGCGAGTTCGAGTCTCGTCCTCGGACGGTAGTCTTCCCGACCGGGGAATCGGAGAAAAGCCAAAGAGAGGATCGCGCGTGCGGAGCAACGAGGACCGACGATGAACGAAGGTGGCGAGAGAGGGGATACGGTGAACGGCGCTGCGTCGCGAAGCAAACGACAGCGGCGTTGAGAGAGGAAAACAAAAAGGCGAAAAGAAAAAAAAAACGGTGCGGCGGGGAGGGGAGACGACGGCTCTCCTCGCGAACGGTGCCGGTGTACCGTTGCTCGTCGATGGACGGAGATCGTTCGAGATTTTCCTGCTGCACAGAGCCTCCTCGTCGAGCGAGAAACCGGCAGAGGTGAACGAGAGACGACGGGAGGTTCGTCGGTGAGCCGATCCCACCTCCGCGTTCTTCTCGGTCCGTCTGTCGCGCGTGTCTCTACGTTCGGCATCGTGCCTTTCGACTCTCGGAGTTGCCAGTGACGTTCCCACGAATCCCCTCGAGAAAATCCTTAACGTCTTTTCGTTGAATCGTACGAATTTTTCGACTCGCGACGATCGCGGAAATTTTTTGAGAAAAGGAAAAGACGAGGGTGGGAGGGAGGGAGGGAGGGAGGCGAGGATAGCATCGGTACGTGGTTCGTTAATGGATAACGGTTGTCGCGAGTCGGCTGTATCACCGCGACTGCGCTGTGTACGAGTAAAATCGTACCGACCGAGACGCATCGGGTACGACGAAATTTCTTCATTCCGGAAGTACGATGGATCGTCCGAGTTGTTTGTTTCGAATTGTTTCGAATTGTTTGTTGGACATTGATGCACCGAAACTGCAACTTCGGCCGACCAATGAAGTTACCGGTGATTCCGATTTCACAAGGGTCAGAGATACGCTCGTACATTTGTCACGGTAATCGTATTATCGTTACGCGAGCACGATAAAGAAGCGGTGGGAGAGGGGCGAAGAGGCCAATTTCGATCGATCGAACGTACGGTGGTGACCGAGAATTTTTGAAAACGACGACCAATGTGTGGAACATTGGTTCGCGGATAGCGGTTCTCGATACAGTCCGACGGTAAATAAAAGGCAAAGTTAAATAGATCCCGGTTAATATCGGTGGGGGTGTCTCGGTATGCCGGATCTTTGTACGTGCTCCGAAGGTAAAAGCGGTGTCTCGGCGTGAGTCGTGAACGTAGGTGGAAAACCGGTAGAGCGTAACCGTGCGGCGAGAGAACGCGAACGACTCTCCCATGGAGCCAGTTTGGCGATCGCATGCAGGCAAGTGTACTCGTTCGAACGCTTCCACGCGGAGCCGCGCAGCCAGCCGTCCGTCTCCCGAGAGAATTCTTCTCGACGATAACGACGGATGTGTGTACCGTCGATTAACGCGCCATCCTCTTCTCACAGCTATGACGGAACGAGAATTCAGAGCCGTGGACGACGTTCTCGAGGCACTGGAGACGAAACTCGCCTATCTGCCGGGTGGACGCGATCGGGAAGGACGCGCCATTCTCGTCGTCAACGTTCCCGCCGATTCGCAGTTATCCTCCGCGACGAAAACGAGACTCGAGACGCTCGTGCGATATCTTCTTTTAATTTTCAAGTAATTTATCATTTTCGAGTTGTACGAATGGTTCGTAAATTGTACCTGTGTGCGCGCGTTTGTGTGTGGAGTTTTTTTCGTTTCGAGTTGAAAAAACGTACGAGATCTGTTTGTTTTTTTTTTTTTTTTCGTTTTCTTTCTTCCAGCGAGGATACCAAACGGAACGGTTTATGCTCGATCGTCGACGCCAGACGTGGATCTTGGCGAGTCGCCAGATCCTACGTGAGAAGATCCATGGTCCTCGTTGGAAACTCGGCGACCCGGCTCATCGTTGTACGTCCCGATGGCTTTTGGGAAAAGGGCAGGGTCGACAACTGCGCAAAGTCTCGCAAGGACGGCCAAGTATCTCCGACATTCTCACAGCCTAAAATCAAATAAATAAAGTACCTTGTTTCCGATGTTTTTCCTCTATGGCTATATGTTTCGACTTATTTTGTGCAGCCCGTCTACATTCCCATAACGCGACTCGGCGCATACGTCGAGAGTGCTCAACTTCCTCACGATTTGAACGGTACGAAGCCGTACGATCATGCAGCTTGGATTCGGACACGCGTGGTAATTACAATGTTTTCTTTCTCCACTGTAAAATTACATGAATGTTGGACGCAGTTTTCCTCATCGAATATTCGAGTGCACAAATTCAACACGTCCATTCGATCATGAGCACAGGATCGATGTATTTTTCTTTGCGCCAAACCTAAATCAGAGTGTTGTCTCGCCTAAAACTCAAACACGACCCTCGATCGATCACAACAAAAAAACGTTGACAAATTAAAAGACAAATGAACACTTACACTTGGTCGCGCAGTGTCCCTCCATTGGCGATAAATCGAGAAAAAACGGATAGCGAGTACGTAAAAATAATTTGTCGAAAATTTGTTTGTTTCGAATCGACAGAGAATCGAGGAATACGGGAAAAGTTCGGAGGATCTTTTGGCGAAAATGTCGTACCTTCGAGGCAAATTGTGTTATTTCGATGCCGCACGAAGCAGAGATCGCGACGAGGTCGATCTCGAATCGTACCGGGAGGCGGGAATCGAATTGGCAGGGGCCGCCCAACGAATTCTTCTCACAGGTTCGACTCGATCCTACCGGAGCGATTGATGATACGCGACGATTAACGGGGAAAATGGCGAATAAACACGTTCGATCGAACGTTAATAATTGCAGGGAGGAAGGTCGTCGTCGCGATGAGCGAAGAATCGACGGCGCAGGACGCCGTGGACTCTGTGCAACGGATAAACACGATTTTGGAGACGATCGAGTCGGAACAGGTACCCACAGAGACGCGATTATCGGCCGTTCGAATACCCCGATGTAAATTCGATACGTCTGCGCGCAGGCGGAGCTGGAGAATGGCTGTAAACGAATGGCTCGCAGCCTGGACACTGCTCGCGAGATTATCAACCTCGAGGATGGCTTGAGTCGGGTGACCAATTGGATCCTCGGACCGGCGGATTCCATGCTCAATTCTCGCTGCCGAGTCGGCTTCGATGTCGCATCCTCGGAAAATTTGCGAAGGGAGCACGAGGAGCTCGAGTTACGATGCAGAGTGAGTTTTTGGCTTTTGCTTTTATTATTTCCGAATAACGAACTTTGAAAAACACACGCACGCAGGAAGCGTACGGAGGGTATGCCGAACTTTTGCACAAAATCGAAGGCATCCCGGAAAATAGACTCACCGAGGATATCAAGTCCCAAAGAGATTTCATGGATTTTGTGTGCAGGAGCTTCGCCACGAGGCTCGAGAGACGAAGAAACGTCCTGATAACTTGCCAGCGATTTTTTCGACTCGTTTCCGAGGTTTGACAAATGTCCGTGCCAAAGAATCCCCGTACAAATCCGAGTCTCCTCTTCTCGTCCGTAGCGAATGAATTATTCTTCGACCTCGATTCCAATGATTCGGTATTATTTGTGTCGTGCATTTTCGTTTCTTTTCGTTTTAGTACTTTGACCGAACGAGCGAGGTTTTCGATGAATTAGTGATGGGCAACGGAACTCGCGCCTTATCGCAGGCCGGTGCGAAACTTCGTAATCTCGAGAAGAGTCAATCGACTCTGGGTAACGAACATTTCCGCCGAAAGAAAACAAAAAACAACGAGAACACACACGAAAAAACAAGAGAAAATAATGGTCCGATTTGTAGATGAGCTTTTGCAAGAGCTAACGAGGGAAGGTGAGAAGCTCTCCGACGTTCTGTCGATGCCGGTGAAAGACGCTCTCGGACGAGACGTACGAGTCGATTACGGTGAGGATATCGTCAACATTCGCGATATAATGGACGCGACGATCGCGAGAAAAAATATCTTTGACGACAGCGTGGAGCTTGAGAAAGTGACGTTGAAGCAAGTAGCGCTGATATACGCGTACGAAAACGATGCGGAACAGGTGAAGAAGCCGATTCTCGTATAGGATCACCCCAGAGTCCCGCGGTAAAAATTAAAATATATGTACTTTGTAACGATTTGTCGCAGGCTGTCGAGTGGCTGACCGACTTGTTCGGAGTGCTCGTCGACGAGCACGCGGCGGAGATCGGTTGTAACGCGACCGAGATACAAGCTCAGAAAGACGAGCATCTGTCTTTCCAGGATACCGCAAGAGTGAGACCATATTTTTCCTTCCGATAATATCATGGAATAATATAACGAAACGAATCGATGAATAAATAAATAATAAAACAAAACAAAAACAGGGTACCTTCGAGTACGGGAACGAACTGGTGAACGGTGGCCGGGTTCTGCGAATATCTTGCCGACTCGATTTGGAGAGCAGTACGTGGCTCTCGTCGAGATTGCGACGAGCGTGGAGGCGATTGCGTTCCGTCGGCGAGGAGCAGCTCACGAGGCTCCGAGTCTGCACGGTTTTTCACAGGAGCGTCGACGAGGTGATAAATCGACCATCCTCTAACGGTACGATGACAACAACACGTATTTCGTATAACCGTAATGTTAAATCGTCAGCACTGCACGGCTCTGAACGAGCTCATCGACACCGTCGACGAATCCCTGACGAAACAAAAAAAGTCCTGCTCCGAGGAGATCCGTCCCGACGAAATTTTCTCACCGAAATCCGAGACGCTTCGGAAGGTTTTGGATGATCGCGAGAAGCTTCTTCCGGAAGTCGGAAGAACGGTGCGGCTCGGTAGACTTCTGAGGACGCGATTGAGGGAGCCTCTTCACTCGAAAATAAGGTACCGATCATTGATAATCGACGCTTCATCGAATATCGAACGCCATCGATTAAACGTCTTGCAGGGAGGACGCCGGAAATGAGACTGCCGTCGACGCTATACTCGAACGACTGGCCGAGGTGACTCGTCTAGCGGAGAATCTCGACGAGAGATTGTACAGAGCCGGTGCGAGGATAATAAAGTCGTCGAGAGAAGTTCCCGCGGAGGCGATCGAAACGAACGATGATGCGTCGAACGGCGATGAATCTTACACCGAGGATCGCCCAACGACGACGACGACGACGACGACGACGATGGCCCTTTCGGCAAACGAATCTTTCGTTACGATGTCCGGATGCGCCGACGACGGCCTCGCCGCTCTCGCTCCCGAATTCTCCGACGAACGGTAATAAGCGACGCCCCGTCATATTTCGAAAATTCGTCGGACGTCGATTTTCGAGATACGAGGCGTTCGAGATTGTTTTTGTTCGCAGGCAAGAGGCAGTCGAGGGACGGGGAGGAGGCAACGGCGAAGACGACCAGCGGAAAAGTATTCTTTCCGAAAGTCCGGAGACGAGCGAGAGGCCCGAGAATTCCGTCGAGGAAACCGTCGACGTTACCGTCGCGTCGGTAATCGAGAGAATCGAGATGGTTTTTCGTTGCGGCGAAGAAATCGTCGTCTTTTATCGATTTTTTTTTTTTTTTTTTTTTTTTTTTTTTTTTTTTTGCTACAACCGACGAGAGTCAATTTTTGTAATCGCGAATAAATTTTAGGAGGAATCCGTGAAAACGGTTGTCGCGGCGATCGATCGCGACAGCAAAGACCCCGGAGAGAATTCGGACGCGAGAGGATTCGACACGAAGACGAACGGCAACGAGAGCGGCGATGACGAATCGTTACGGAAAGGTCGGTGCGGAATCGTTCGTCTCCGCGCTGGCAATCGAATCGCCCGTACAGTCTGTACATCGGAAAAATGAAAACGAGGGGGTTTTCGTTTCAGACGAATTTCCGAAGCGCGAGAGAGACGAACTCTCTCGTACTCGGACATTGATTCGCTCCCATGTAAATTGGAGAACGATCGTCGATCGAGATTCGAAAAAATGAGACGAGATTCGAATCGATGGAAGAACGGAAATTGGTGGAGCGCGAAGGATACGAGGAACGCGAGAGAGCCCGGTATCGAGCGGACGGGGGGGGGCTCTGGAGAAACGACGACAGTGGAATAGAGACGACACCGCGAAAGTACGAGGAACCGGAAGACTCGGAGATTCCGAGGACGATCGAGTCGTCGAGTCGATCCTCCTCGATCTAATGTGTACATACATATTTTTGTTTTTTCATGTACGATGTATCGAGACGGTTGTTTTTCGCTTCAATAAAGAATAATCGAATGAGTTACAAAAAAAATGGGAAAATACGAGAGAAACGATCGTAATCGAAGGAGGAATCCAGGATCAAGAAATTTGAACGTTTCACGAAATTTTCGAAGAAACGACACGAATCTTGTATTCGTTTCGGACGTCTTCGGCGAGACGTGTTCGCGTACAGCCGCGATTTCGAATGTGAAATCGAAAGCGCGATAAGATTTTAACGCGTCGCTGTCAGTTTTGCATCGAACGAACACGAATGGTGGACGATTAAAAAACAATTTGGAAGGGGAGGAGTGAAGGGGAGGAGGTACGTCGAATCTCGATTTTAGCCGGTACGACGGATAGTTCGTTGGATTTCCAGTGGTTGCGGCGTCGCGCGGAGGAGAGAATCCGTTCTTCTCTCCCCCACGAGCGAACTCTATTTCCGTCGAACGTGCCATCATCACCTTGTCCTCATTTTTCGTCGGCGATATTAGTCTTCGTCGGGCGGGACCGACGCACGGGACAATATTCGATAAGGCCCTCCGCAACGGAAACAACAGCGACGACTCCTCCCGTACGCGTTACACCCTCTCGTTCATTGTTTGTCCATAAATTTTTTTAAATTCGACGAATATTCATCGCTCTCTCTCTCTCTCTCTCTCTCTCTGTCGGGTTGGCGCGTCCGCGCTCTTTCCCAACGAAATTAGAACTGCCTACGCGCGATACACGCAAACCGGCCATTCGTCCGGACGATTGCAGGGGCGAGCGTGCGGTTCGATCGACCATCGCGACATCGACGGTGGTACATCGGCGAGATTCTATCAGTCTCGTCCGAACGCGAGGCTCCGTGGAACGACGAATTTTAGTGATCGAGGGCGATCGTTCGGTGGTAACGAATCTTTCGTCGGAATGTCGAATCCGGAGAGTGTCGGCGAGGTCGGGGCGGTCGGCGCGACGACGACGACGACGAAACGATCGGAGGCGGTGATCGGAAGTCCGGGCGTTCTCCGAGCGATCGACGAAAGCGAGGGGAACAGCCCCTCGAGGGAACTCGACGGCGGGGAATCGTCGTGCACCGAGGAGTTCGGAACAGCGACGGAATGTACGACGACGACGACGACGACGACGACGACGACGACGATCGGAGGTTCGAGAAGCGAGTCGTTCGCTACCGTGTCCGAGTGCGAGGACGGTCTCGCCGGATCCGCCGGTGAAGTCGGCGACACCCGGTAGGGGACGATCCGACACTTTGACGCGTTGACATTGTTCGTTCATCGAATCGGTCGACACGACCGCTGTTCGCAGACGGAAGGCGATCGTCGCCGTGGCCAGCGTCCCGGTGTCTCGCGCCCGCGAGACCGTTCGCCGGCGTTCCGCGACCCACGACGTCCCTCGAAACGATGAAAATTTCGTTGACGATCCCGCTGTCGAGGAAACGACCGCCGCAACAACGCTCGTCCGTCGAATCGAGGTGATTTTTACTCGTCGCTTCGAACAATCTCGCTTCGATCGATCGAGCACTCGTTCCGATTGTTTTCAGGAAAATACCGGAAAGATCGTGAAGGAAGTGACCGAGACGACGACTCTCCGGGTCTGCCACGATACCCGCTTCGGCGTCGCCTCCTACAATCTCATCTCCAACACCCTTCGCGAACATCGCGATCGCACGGATCTCGGAGGCATTTTTCACGGCGAATCCGTCGATATCGAAACCAGTGACGATTTCCCGCGCAAAGGTACGAGTACTCTTTTCGTCCTCCATCGTTCGTGGACAATCTTTGTTTTTTTTTTTTCTTTTTTTGTTTTTAACAATTTATTCCTTCCTCACGGAGGGAAGCTTTGAAAGTTTTCCATTATTTTTTTTCGGATAATTCGTGTGTTTTCATGCGACACAAGTTGACGCGTAAAATGTCCCTTCGGCAACAATCGTATGCTCTTGTATTGCAGATGAATTTTCCGAGTACGAGAGGAAGGAAGTATCGCGCTCCGACGTGTGCGCGATGCCCGAAAAATTGCCTACCGGTGATGGATTCGAGATACGCGAGAACGAGCCCGTTGACGTTGAAACGGCGTCGCGAGACAACGAAGACCCGGACGCGGACGATTCGGAACTTCCGGCTAAAATGAGAACGGTGAGATCTCGACGATTGGAAAACGAGAAACCAATTTTTATGCCCGCGCGTATCCGATCGGTCCACGACGAACCACGCGAGCACTCTTTTTTCCGGGTTCGCACGTTCCGATTTTTTTTATTAAAAATTTTTTTTTTCCTCATTCGAAGCGAAAAAGTTTGCGTGAGCTTCGCTGCCGAGTGAAGAATCGTAGGAAAGCGGAGATGGTTGCGCACAGAGAGGACGCGCATCCGTCCACCATCGCCACCTAGCGACCACACGCGTCCCTGCCAACCTATAGGAAACTAATCGAGATCCACGATCTTTGAAAGACGCGTGCGATCCGTTTGATCGACGTTTGAAAAAAGTTTAACGAGAACCGATCGATCGATGAAGCGAGTGGACGGAGATTCGGAGCTTCGACGTTGCGTGGGTGTCCGCCGGTGTAGCCGGCGTGTGTGCGAGTCTCGGTCAGTCGCGTCGCTGCGTCAATTGCAGCGGCATTAAGGTCGGTCCGGGCGGTGCGGGAGGCGACTCACGATCCCGATTTACTCCTGCCCCTTCGAACAAACGGAAAAAAAAAAAACGGAATAAATAAATGAAAAAAAAAAAAAAAAAAAAAAAAAAAAAAAAAAAAAATCAACGAACAATCGCCGAGTTTGACGATATCGAAAAAATGCATGCGTCCATCGTAACGGATGGGTACAACGAATTTTTGATCGATCGGCCGATCGAACGAATACGGATCGTCGAGGAATGTCGGCTCATCCGTGGAAACGGCGGGAGCGCGAACGTTGCGCGAACGTTGCGTGGGTGTTGGCCGGTACGGCCGGTGTGGCGCCGGTGTACGCCGATACGCCGACCAACGTGTGTAACCCAAGTCCGGCGGTGCACCGGAGCGGAGGGGAGAAACGATCTCTCTCCGTCGCTCTCTCTCTCTCTCCGTGGCGAGTCGTTCCGTGACCTCCGCACGTTGCCCCTACTACAATCTCGGTTTTCTCCTGCCGGCCCGAAGAGACTGTCGGAGGAGCGAAAGTCGCGCGCGCGCGGTTAACGGTGTCGAGGAGCGGCGAGCGAGGTCTCCAGTGTCGGACGAACCGGCTAACCGAGCACCGGCGTGCAGCACCGGAGTGTCGCGCGCGGCCCCTGTCGGCAAAAGTTTTCGCATCGCCCGTCTCACCTCCGACCCGCCCGAACGGAGCCGTCCCGCGAGTGTGCCGGCCGACACGCGCGGCCCTCGATGCCTTCTCCTCGGTTCGCGATTCCGCGTCTCTCGCCTTTCCTCACGTTCGTTCGCCGATTCCTTCATTTTTGTTCGCGGTCATCGCGTGGTTACCGAAGCGTACCGGAAAATTCACCACGCCATCGACGAGTTCTTCCCAGAGTCAGTCGGCGGGGATCGAATGAAAATTGAACTTTGACGCACCGTTTTTCGAGTGTTGGTTCCATCGCAATTTCCTTGAGTATTTGTAACAAAAACACACACACACAAACAAACGAACAACGAATGATCGGAAGAGTCGTTGTCTCGAGGACTTTTGTGTTTCGCGAGAGATTCTCGGAGCGACGCAATGGTAACCGAGCTCTTTGCGAGCGGCACGATACTCGATGATCACGCTCTATTTCCAGTAAACGCGGAACGACCTTGATCTAAAAATGACCGATGTACGATTTGAAACGTGGCATGCCTCTCCGATCGAGTAACCCAACATAATTTCGTGGCCGATCGTCCACCCGTCCGTTCGCGCGTTCACCTCGCGCGCATTCGAACGAAACAAAAAGTTGTCGGTTGTCGTTCGCGGAAAATTGGCTCGCGGCTTTGAATTATTTTCGAAAATTCATCTCCGAATATTTTCGTCCCGTTCGAGCGCAGCGATACGCGGCTTGTATATTTATTTTTTTCACGTTCGAAGAACGCCTCCACCGGTCGATCCGGTTTTAACCTACGGAACTCGCGTACCGCACTGCCGCTGCCTCTCGCGATCGCGCGCGTGTGTGTGTCGCGTCGATGACATCATACGCGCCCGACGGAAACGCATCGACACAGACGCGGAATTAACACGCGCGCCTCCTCTCTCTCTCTCTCTCTATACATCTATATATATACATGTATATATATGTATATAGTGTGATAGGTGGTAGAGCGGAGACCGAGGCAGCTCCGCCTTTGTCCCTCCGCTCACTTTTTTCATTGATCCCATTGTACCCTCGTCGTACGGATGCTACGTAATTCCAAGTTCAACGATAAAATCACGTACGCGCCGCGTTACGTCCGAGATCCTAGGGAGATCGACGCGTAAGTTACGGCGCTCGTGCGCTCTCGGGCCGAACGACGAACGGAGGGGTTGACGAACGGTTGGCGAACGGAAAGAAAAGCGGTGCCGGTGCGACCTTGACGATTTTTTTGTTTACCCCCGATGAACCCGGAGAAGCGACTTTCTTTCGTTCGTTTGTTTCATTTCGATATACTCTTATTATAGCCGGTTGATATTTCGAAATTGGGATGTACTCGATTGGTATCGTATGAAAAAGCATGGACCGTCGCGTTGTATCGCGAAACAGTCTCGCCACCCACAGGGGTGTTTGCGAGACGAGGTACGAGTCATGATTTTGCAGGTACAGATCGGACGGTAAGTTTGTAGACGAGCGAGGAGGAAGACCGATCGAGGAGAGAATGGTAAACGGTTGCGAATCGATGGAGGCCGAGGATAAGAACGAGGTCGATGGTCCGGAAAGCCGGACGAGCGAGGAAGCTTCTTACCGCGCCGGTGACACGACGGAGAGTCTCGGAGAGAACGCGCAGGGGCAACGAGTACCGACGACAACGATAAGCACGATCGCGCTTCACAGTGGCGACACCCGTCTCGTCATCGCTCTCTTGCAAGTAAGACACACACACCGATCGATCACCGGAGATCCATCATTTTTCAAACTCCGTTGCAAACTTCACTCGAACTTGACAACGGACTTTCCTCCAAATTTCACAGAGACGAAAAATTTGTTCTCCGTGTTTACACGGTGTTTACACGGTGTTTACACGGACAGACTCGTTCGATGTTCGCGGTGCGCGGGCATCGAGCGTCGTCGAATCCGATGGTAGGTGCAGCGGAGTCGGCCGGTAACCGACCGGGAGGATGGACGACGATACCGGTTTGCCGTCCAATGTTTTTTTGTCCCTCGCGCCGATATCACCTTCGACGATCGATATCGGCTATCGATCGCTATTATATTTCGCGTGTCGGATGACGTTCGATCATTCTTTTTTTTTTTCGGTATAGTCGCCATTCCCGATCGATGCGCACGATCCAAATACGGAGACACCTCGAGGACCATCGAACAACGATAATCTGTAAACGCGGCCCCCCTCCCACGGTAACGGGTGTACTCCTCGTAGGACGATCGTCCGCGCACGATCGCTCGACGAGAGACGCGTAAATCGGTTATAGCGATGAGGCGTGGACCGACGAGTTAATTTTATCGTTCGCCGAGTTTCGGGGAACGATGGACCGTGGGTGCGTAAAACTTTCCTCCTCGGAGTCCTCGTCTCTCGCCGGATAGAGGAGGAACACTCTCGGAAATAGCTTATGGTCTCGAGACCCCCGATGTGCCCCGAAATAACACCGAAACCAGCTTCGTATCGCGACTCTCCGTCTCTCGTACGAACTCGCCGCGAGACACGCTCCAGAGCCGAGTCCAGTTTCGTCGATACCAATTTCCCCCCTTTTTTTCCTTTCTTTCAGATTCTTCGACGGAAAATCGTTCCGCGAAAAGTTTATTTTTTATCGCGCGTATCGAATTTTCAATAATTCATGGGACAATGCGACTCCGTGGCTGATGATTCCTTTTTCGGAACTCGGTGAGATCGAGAGTCCGTTCGTAACGAGCTCCGCACGCCGTACGAACGACTCTCTTTGCCGTGAACATTTTTTCCTTGAGCCGAATACGGAGAGCCCCGAGATGCTGGTGAAACGGTCTCGCCTCGAAGGTGCACGAATGTTTGGCCTCTCCGAGTCCCCGTCGTTACGAGCGGAGTGGGAGCGGCGCACGGGCGTTTATCGCCTCACTTCCGATATAGCGTGGATTCGACGACGGCGACGGCCGTGCCTCGGATAACGCGCGACTCGCTCGAGTCCCCGCTGGACCGCCGCTTCTCCATCCTCGTCTCGTCACTTTCACTCCCCATCACCGAAGAAGATAATCCATCGTCGATGGGCGACGCCCCGACGACTCGCGAGGCCGCCTCGATCCTTCGCTCCGCGACATCGGCGTTCCCCGTATTCGTCGACCGATCGCGAGATCATTTATTTTCTCTCGACTTCCGGGCTCTCGCTAAAAAAAGCAACGCGTGCTCCTCGAAACGGCTCGTGATCGATGCTCTTCCGAAAACGCGCCATCCCCGCTTATTCTATTCGTGGTGGTTTCGCCTCGTTCGACCGTTGCTTCGAGAGAACGCTTCGTTCCGTTCAACCAAATTTCATTTATTTTTCCAAATTATCCAATGAATCAACGTTTTTCGTCAAACATTTTCACCGTTTAATTTTTTTTTCGAAAATTTTACTGCTCGCCCTACCACTACCACTAAGGATATTTCTTTTCCTTTGCGTGCCGCGATTGCGCAGCACACGTATATCCACCTATATATTTTTTGTTGAACAATGAGAAACATCAGCGAAGACGGAAGAGATCGAGAGCAGAGAGAAGAAACATCGGTCTAATAAAATTTCGGTCCAATTCCAGTGTCGGGATCGTTGAACAACGGTCGTTCCTTCGGTCGCGTGTGCTTCCATCTCGATGCCCGGAGAGTAGGCGATCGGTGAGACGTTTCGGTAGACGAGAAATCGCTTGGCTACTCGCCAATCGTCAAAATGGAAGCGTATCTTCCGCTCGGGAGTTCAACGCACCCGCGGAAACTTCTCGCGTTAGCTTTCGTTTGCCTTTTCTTTTTTTTTTTTTTTTTGTTATGTCTTTGTACTTTGCCGACGACGATGACTCCATCGACCCGTTTCGCCAGTACGATATCATTATTTTGTTCAAATTTTATATAAATACGTCCGTCGAATGTTCGATGTATCGATACATTTTTATTCTTCTCCACTTCGGATATTCGATAAGCATCGACCGTGTCTTTTTTTTTTTTTTTTTTTTTTTTTCAACTACATTTGTAACTTCTCACGATGAATCTGAAATTTTATTCGTTCGGTCGTTCGTTGATCGATTTATTTATTTTTTTCAGAGCGGAGAATGGTTGAGACTGAAGGTATTGGAAGTTCGACCGGAATTAACGAGACTGGGTGCGACAGTCGACGAAGCGACGAGACTGTCCACCTCCCACGACGAGGTCCTCGTGCGTCTTCGAAGCAAACAGAGTCCGGTGGAAGAGTTGCTCAAGCAAGCCGACCAATTGATCTCGACGCAGCGTCCCCGAGCCGAGGTTTATGCCGCGATGGCCGAAACCCTCGGGCAAGCTTGGCGCGATATCAACTCGCTGCTGGAGCTTCGAAAGCGGATACTCGATCGCAACGTCTCGTTCCAGTGGTGAGTTCTCCATATTTTTGCAGCCTCGTCTTCGATTGACTCACGACCGGGTCACCGATCGTCCCGAACGAATCGAATTCTTCCTCGACTCGTTTCTACCTGTACTCATTCTATTCGTATGTATATTTATTGGATAATCATTTTCGTATAAACGATAATTGGCGATCACTCGACCCGTTTCAGTCATGCGGAGGAATGTCGGACCGCCACCAGGGCTCTGGAGAGTGCGTGCAACGACACTCTTCTACCGATCGAGATAGAAGCCGTCAAGACCTTTCTCAGTAAAATTCACGATCTGCGAAAATGTATGCTGTCCGCGCTGATGGGCGCGCTTCGGGAGGGAAAAGCTCTGCTCGATCGTTTGAGGGAAATTGCGGCCGAGGGAACGTTGGATTCCCGACCCGATCGTATCAAGCCCGATGCCGAATATGGTGCGCATTCGTTATTCGTTATTTATCATTCGTCATTTGTCATTGTATAAAATGGATTGCCCACACACGTCGGTCGAGTGCGTTTCGCTACCATTTCTTCGTTTCCTATTACGTTTTCACAGCTGTTTTGCAAGTTGAAAAGTGGCTCGAAGACCTCCACGATCACAGACGGCTGATCGAGATCTCGTTCGGCAGTAGAAAGACCCAGTTGGAACAGTGTCTGGCCCTGGCTCTTCTCGCCACGGATCTCAGGGACTTGGAGGAGATCCTCACCGACAGAATAGCCGCCCTGGCGAGCAGCAGCGATCACCTCGGGGACTCGTCGTCGAGCGCCGAACTTCTTCTTCTCGAACTGAACAAGTTGCAAACCGAGGCCAAGGTCAGCTTCGTCCCGAACACAGTGAAATTCGATTCTCGACCGTGCCAGTGAAACGTCCAATTTTTTGTTTTCGTTTTTTAAAGGAATTTCAGGACAGGTCGATCAAGATAACAAAGTCGACGGAGAGATTGGTGACTTCGGGACACTTTGCGGGAGAACAAGCCACCGAACAGGCTTACGCGATACTGGAAACGGCCGCCGACTACGTAAACGATTTGGATCGGTACGAGAGTATTCTCAATCGGGCTATAACTTTCTTCGAATTAGCAAGATCGGTAAGTGATGGAATGTATGTAACCTATTCATCGTAGGGCTTCTCCATTTTTACATTTTTTCCGCAACCTCTCTCTCTCTCTCTCGTTTGAACGATACGATCGCTGAAATTCGAGTTTCATCTCAGTTTGAATAACGTGTAAGCGTCTTCGACCGCCATCTCCGTCGCCGCACGTAAACATGTTTCGTTGTTGTTCAGGCTTTTACGAAACTGGACCAACTGGAGATTCAGTTAGCAACGACGGAACATCCGGAGCAGACGGGTCCGCTGGCGCGGCGCATCCACGCCCAGGCAGTATCGACGTTGACGGACGTGACCGCCGGTCCGTTGAGCGAAGGCTACGCTCTGCTCGACGTAACGGGAAGAGGAGCGCCCGGCGCCGAGGTTCACGAAACAATTGCATTATGATTTTATTACCGGCTGCACAGTCCATCGAATTCATTGTTGCGTCCAACTAATTTTTCAACGCCTACCGACGATGCGCGTCTCCGTCGGTCCTCCGCGTTCGTGAGTAAAACGTCGATTTTCGATCAACAGGGGGTCAAACGTACGGTCGAGGAGCTCGAGAACCGAAAGATCCGTCTGACGGAACGCTGCACAGCCCACAAGGACGAGGATATCAAGATTTCTCGTGGTTTGGCGGCTTTCTTCGAGAAATACGACGAGCTTCGATCGTGGCTCGACGGGATAGCCGATGCTTTTCTGCGGACTCATCGGGACATGGGTAGCGATCTACCGATGGCCAAGGATTTCCACGGAATTCACTGTCGACTCCTCGACGATCTCGGCACCCGGGGAATCGAGATCGACGAAGCTTTGGCTGTACTGTCCGGCACGATTCTCGAAATTTCAGACGAATGTCGACGATCCTCGCAGAAACGACGAGTCGAGGAGAGAGTCGAATCGCTGAGAGACTCGTGGCTCGACTGTCGGAATTCCGTTGAGTCGAGAGTCAATCTTGGTTTGCGATACGTCGAGTTTCACGAAGCTGCTACTCGCCTCGGCACCGACGTTCACTCTCTGGAAGTCGAGTTCAACGAACATTCGGAAAACTTTGACGACGAGAGGATCGAGGATTTGGAAAAAAGATGGAACGATTTGCAGCCGCTTTACGTTAAGCTCACGAACTTTGGTGCCAAGTTTCTCGCCGAGGTGGATCGAGTACGTTGCCGTACGATCATTTACACGCGCCATCAACATTGTGCGCTGACTCGGCTTTTTTTTTTTTTACAGTGCACCGACTCGTATCTGGATGTACCGCGAGCGAGACTGTGCGTACAGACGACTTTGGAACGTTTCGCCAACAGACAATTGACGATTTCCGAGTCCTGGGAAAATTGGCGGACGACTATTGTCACGACGCGTGAGAGAAAAATCGAACGAGAAAGGAGAGTTTTGGAAAGCACGAGGGTGAGAAATATTAGAATACCATGAATTTAAACTTGTGTCCGTCGGCGATAAACAAAAATACGTTCAAATTTAACGATTATTTCGTCATCGAAACTCGAAATATTTGTAATTTAAACAAAAAAAATCAATGTACAGACATTGGAATGGGTTTCGAAGTTCGGCGAACAGCTCTATCCGATTCTAACGTCGGACTCCACGAACCCGTCGACCCTCCTTCAAGATTTGGAAAGTTCGCTCGTAGGGATTCTCCCCGAACTGAAGAAGGCCGTGACGGAGCTCGACGCGAGAATCAAAAGCGTCGACAATTTTTCGAGAATCGGAGAGGATTCATCGAGCGAACGTATCCGGGAACAACTGTCGCGCGTCTACGATCATCTGCGAACGACTGCTTCGGATTATCAAATCCTCTTGGAATCGTTGATCTCCGTTTTTCGAGGATTGTCAGAGGTAGAGAATCGAGTCGAAAAAAGAAAAGAAAAAAAAAAAAACCATCGGTAATTATCTTTGAACGTTTAATTTTTCTTTGTCTTCCATTGGCATGTTGCGATCGCCAGGTTGAGCAGAGTATCGACGAGGTTAAACACATTCGTGAGGATCTCGAGAGGTCGGCCGCTTTGGGTTTTCTTACGGAATCCGCGAGAATGGATATGAGATCAAAGTCGGAGAAACACGAGAGCGTACGCCATTCGATCGCCGAGACTCTGAGAAGACTGCGAATCGATATCGAACACGTTGTCACGCGAATCTCGAAGCAAGAACCGCCCGAAGCCGCGAAAGAGGAAATCGCTAGACTGAAAGGAGCCTCGTCGCGTACAGCCGTTCAGTGGGAAAACTGTTGGCAAGAAACTCGAGCCCGGTTAGACGGCGGAATTCGGTACTGCGATTTCGCGGACGATCTCGATCTCATCGACGCCGATCTTCGTGAATTGGCTAGGCATCTCGAGGATTCCGGTACCCGTTTCACCGGGGATAGCCTCTCATCCGCCGAATCGGGCTCGCAAGCTTTTCAACGTTTCGAAAAAACCATTACGGTAACTAAAATCAATAAAACGATACAGGACATGTGTTCGATTAACATACGCGAACATTTGATTTTCACAGACCCTGGAAGAGAGAATAACGAGCTTCGTGATGACAACGGAGAAAAATGTGTTGCTGTGTTCGCCTGATTCGCCGTTGACGATTCACCGAGAGCTCTCCGGGCTTACGGAGCGTTGGCGACAGCTCGAGCAGCTATCGGAACAAACTCGTGAACGTATAGATCTCGGTGTCGAGTACTTTCGACTTTTGGAGGACGCGAAAAATTGGTACAGGAACGGCAATAAGTTGTTGATCGTAATCGCGCGGAAAACTACCGCTGTAAAGGTAACCGAGGAAGCTGCGCTACTCTTGAGAGACGTCGAGGACTACCTGAAACCCGGGGAGGAACTGCAGGAAGAGAGAATCGAAAAAATTCGAGATCTGTCGACTCGGATCTTTGGTCAGTAGGATATAGATTGACAATTTTCAAAATGACTCAAAATTCCAATGAGACAATGTTCAAATGTTTTCCCTGCGAAAAAATTTAAAAACACAATGTCGTTATTCACAGGAACGGACAGATTGCCGCAGTTCAATGACGTCGTGGTGGAAAATCGCGAGACTCTCGATTCCTTCGCCGTCGTAACTTCGGAGCTTCGGACTCTCGTGCAGAATCTCGAAAGTTCGGCTATGGAGTTGGAAAATAAACTGAGGGTAAAGCAGCGGGATGAGGAGGAACTCAGAAAGTTGGAAATCGCAAATGCAGAAGCGCGAGCTGCTTACGAAGCGGAAATCGTCAAAGCCGCGGAACGAGCAGCTCAGGAAGTGGAAATGGCTAGAGCCGCGGAGAGAGCGATTCACGAGGCAGAAATTGCCAAAGCTACGGAACGAGCAGCCCACGAAGCAGAAATGGCTAGAGCTGCGGAACGAGCGGTTCACGAAGCCGAAATGGCTAGAGCCGCGGAACGAGTGGCTCACGAAGCCGAAATCATTAGAGTCGCGGAACGAGCGGTTCACGAAGTCGAAGCTGCCAGAGCCGCGGAAAGAGCGGCTCACGAAGCAACAATGGCTAGGGCTGTGGAACGAGCGGCTCATGAAATGGAAATGGCCAAAGCTATAGAACGAGCAGCGTACGAAGCAGAGATCGCCAGAGCTGCCGAACGAGCGGCTCACGAAGCCGAAATCGCTAGGGTTACGGAACGAGCGGTTCACGAAGCCGAAGTGGCTAGAGCCGCGGAACGAGCGGTTCACGAAGCCGAAATGGCTAGAGCCGCGGAACGAGCGGTTTGCGAAGCCGAAATGGCTAGAGCCGCGGAACGAGAAGTTTGCGAAGCCGAAATGGCTAAAGCTACGGAGCGAGCAATGCGCGAAGCCGAAGTGGGTTTCGTTGAGGAACGAGCGGCTCACGAAGCCGAAATGGTGAGGAAAATCGCCGAGTCGACTGTTCCGGAAGAACCCCAGAAATCGAGTAAATCGAGTATATCGTGTAACACGATAACCGAGAGCAAGGAAGAACGCGTTGTCGAAGAAACGGTAACGTCAGCGATCACCAGGAAGGAAATTCACATACTTCAAAAGGTAAGCAATTATTCTGGGCGCACTCGTTGCAAAGGAATTCCAGTACCTAAAACAAAAGTTCAATGAATAACATGCGAATGTTTTTTTCGCAGACAGAGATAGAGGAGGAAGTGCCGATTCTCATGGCATCGTTACCCGTCAGTGAAAAAGCCCGGGAAATTGTGTACTCTCCGAAAAACGTGCAACCGGAAAAGAGTGGAGAAGTCAGTGCGTCCGTTGAGCCGCCAAGGTTCATCGAACTCCTCAACGACGCTATCGTCGAGGAAGGCGCGCGCTTGACGTTCTCGTGTATAATCCATGCAAGTCCCAAACCGGAAGTCCTATGGTACAAAGACGGTATATCGATTCTGAATAATCCCGATTATCGGACGAGCTTCGATGCACTCACGGGCTCTTGCACTCTCACCATCGAGGAAACCTTTGCCGAGGACTCGGCAAATTTTACGTGCAAAGCTTTCAACTGTCTCGGACTAGCCGAGACTTCGGCGACTCTCACGGTCAAAGGTAAATTGAGAAAAATCCTTGATACAATATTCTGGTGCCGATACTCCTTGATATTGGTTTTAATGTCTTTGCCGACTGGATAGTAGACATTCTGTACTGAACATTCAGATTTTGTTAATTAAATTGCCTCTTTCGAAAATTATGGTGCTTCTTCGACGACTCGTCGCGGTTTTCTTATGTGACCGGGAATCTCTTTCTTTTTTTTTATCCCCAAAGTGGGAGGTGAAGAAATCGAGGCGACCATGGCTTTCGTGGGGCAGTTATGATTTCTATGAATAGAAGGGTACGCTGGGAAATGAAATAAAAAAAGATTTGACGGTTGTAGAGACGGCGCCGGAGCATCAGCTGAGCCCGCCTATCTTCGTCAAGGAGTTGTTAGCCTCTCGAGCAAAGAAAGGCGCGTGGCATCGACTGGAGTGCACTGTTACGGGAAATCCTTTGCCGACCGTGCAGTGGTACAAGAACGAAATTAATATCGACGATTCGCCGGATTACGCTATCACGTATAACAACGGCGAGGCTATACTTACATTTTTGGAGATACTCGCCGAGGATCGTGCCGATTACACTTGCAGGGCCACGAATCGACTCGGGCAGGCGTCGACGACTGCCAGCCTCGACGTTGAGACGACTGCCAGCGAAAATAAACCATCGGAAGTTGTGACACCCGCAGTGCTGGAGAACGGTACGTCGAGCATCACACCCGAACGAAAAATCGACGGTGAAATCGAAGAAACTTTTGTCAGCAAACGGAGCGAAACGATCGAGGAAAAAATCATTCGGGAGTCAAAACTAGTCACGGTAAGTGTCGTAGGGAATACATAGAAGGCTCATGCTTAGAACCGTACAAGCGGAAACATCACAAGCCCGGAAAAATGCACGGGAATACTATCGAGGTTTTATCGCAGATCGAGACGTGCAGTGAAACAATGGGTGGCGGAACGAGCCGGATGTCGCCCGATGTCACGTCGAAAGAGACTGTAACGTCGGTAGAAGGTCTCAAGATTCCCACAAAAATCGTGGAGAATGACGACGCTCCGTTGGAAGAAGTCCGAGACGCGAAACCTGTTCAAGAACTCGTGGAGCCCAGCGTTCAACTGGAGCTGAAAAATACTCGGGTGTTCGAGGGACGGACTGCGCGACTGGACTGCGTGATCATCGGACAGCCGGAACCCGAGGTACTTTTTCGAAATTTTTATTGCTATTAATTGATTTAACGATAGCACAATAATCAATTGTATATTATATTTATGATCTACATGAATCTCTCATCGTATGGTTTTTCTCCAGGTAATCTGGTACCACGATGACCAGCCCGTTAAAGAATCGGCAGACATCCAGTTACTCTTTCAAGGCGACAGATGTTCCCTCGTTATCCACGAGGCTTTTCTCGACGATGCCGGAAAGTACAAAGTCGTAGCGATAAATTCACGCGGCGAGGCCTTCAGCGAGTGCGTTCTGTCGGTTGTTCGTGAGTCGAAACACGATTATTCTTTCGTTACTAGCTGTAAATTGAATTGACAAAAAATGCAGTACATCTGGCGTGGCGACTGTAAGTTTGTTGGAAGCCTTCCCAATACCCGTACCGACCCGTTTGAATTTTTTTTTGTTTCTTTGTTTTTCAGCAGCGACCGATTCGGCTGATCAGCTTGCCGCCGGGAACGCGCCCCAGTTCGTGAGACTGATGACTGACGTCCTGGTGGACGAGGGTGAGGACACCACTTTCGAGTGCCAAGTCAACGGCGAACCGCGCCCGAGCCTAAGATGGTTCTTCAATAATGTGGAAATAGATGTGCTTAACGAGAAAATCAAGGTATGAAGACATTGATTGATTAGTCATTGACATGAATCAACAGCAGATTCGATTATCACTATTTATGTCCGTTTTAACTCTGATGGACAGAATGAAAAGAGTTAAATATACCTCGATCAACGCACGATACTCTTTCTTCTTCTTCTTCTTCTTCGTTTTTAATGAATTGTTTCAATCTAATTTGCATAGCCCAAATAAGATAATAAAAGAGGTTTCGGTTGGCAGATAACGCACGACGAGACGGGAACGTGCAGCCTGACGATCTCATCGACGACCCTCGAGGACAAGGGCAACTATGTGGCAAAGGCAACGAATCTTCATGGCGAGGCCAAGGCTATCGCTCGTCTGGTCGTCAAACCCATCAGTTCTACGAACCAATCCATCACGATGTTGCAGAAACTGAAGAAACTCGTACCACCGATTTTCGTGGAAGTTTTCACCGACGTGAAAATCGGTCATGGTGGCTTCGCGAAATTCGAATGCACGGTTCACGGAAAGCCCACTCCTAAGGTGGGTTATGCTTCGCCAATTCGCTCTATAAATTATTTAGCTCGTGTTTGATTTTATGGGATTATGAATGACTTTTTTTGCAAGTGTCCGAGTTCATCGCGATGTACATCGTAGGAAGAGTCTCTAAAAAGCATCTCGATTGGAAAAAGAAAAAGAAAAAAAACATTCCCGCCCGTTCGAATGGAAAGTTTTGAGGTTCAAAATTATCGCATCGTCCAGCAGAAACCTATATACATATGTGTCATCGTGAAATAACCGAGCACGTCTTTGGCTCTGACTCGACAATCGGAACGAAGCCTGTTATACGGTCTCTGCCGGGTAACACCAGAATTTCGTAGCCCGCTGCCAACAGAACTTCGAACAGAGTCTCCCGAGTCTCGTTCTCTTATCCCATATTCAATTGAAATCGACTCTTGTTCATCCGCGGTATGGCAAGTTTCCGCCGGAGTGTCTCAGTGTCGGTCCTTAGGTTGTGCAAAACATGTGGCTCATCGTCTTCCTTTCATTCCTCATTGTCGTAAGTCTTTACGAGAGTTTATGCACGCGTGTTCAATGACATTGACGAAGAGCCCGTCTTTGTTGTATAGCGCTGTTTCGCTACGCGTTTCGAGAAATTTATTACACACGAGCACGATAACTTGTTCGTGAAAGCTATAGATATCACAGTCTACCGATATAACTGTTTTCTGACGTTCGACACTAGAATTAAACGATACGATAACTCGGCAAATTAAAGTGAACGCGTGGAAAAATAAAAAATCTGGCATCTCGATAGTATCGACACGGTTGTGGCAATGAGAAAAGAATCGAATGGTGATTCGCTTATGTGGAATGGCGCGTGAGGCATCGGAGAGAGGTAAATGAGGTGGGCATAGTGACCGCGGTGGTTGGTTTGCCTCGTTGCAAATGCGTCTGTGGGGACGATGGATCGGCAATGAAGCGTCAAATATAATTAGCGAGCATCGAAACGTACGATATATAAACTTTGGGTCTATAATTATAATAGCTCGTACACGCGACTGTGCATCCTACGAGGTCGCGAAGGTCGAGTGACGGATAAACCGCAGACTGTGACACGGTTTACTGACAAACCTCGGTTTCTGCAACTTTACCGATGTCGAGGCTACGGTCGCTCTGGTTCGTCCTATGAATCGTTGAAAATCGGAAACTCATTATCGCACCCTATCCAAGTATTTTCCAGCGAAAAAGTCTTTGAATGAAAAAAAAATAATTGACCAGTCATTGTTAATATTTGTCTTCGAGATATTGATTAATCGAAAAATTGTGTGTATAGCTGATTCTTATGGAAAAATTGACTTGTATATCGTTGGTTTTTAAGATTCAATGGCTGTTGAATGAACGGCCGGTCCACGGCAAGGGATTCCTCCCGTCGGTGAGCGGCGAACGGCAAGTTCTCACAATACCGGAAGCCGGTCCCGAGCATGCGGGTACGATATCCTGCGTGGCGGAAAACACCGCTGGTAAATCGACATGTACAGCCAGACTTGAAACGAGTGAGTAACGAGAAAATTTTCGCTGCCCTTAAGCCCTTTTTTTTGTCATGGTGTTGGTCCAGGCATTTCCGAAGCTCGATTTCGGTCGGGTCTCTAGTGGTTTTATCTCCGATTGTAATGGAAGTAGGTTGCGTTGGATCGTGCCGAGCTAAAATAACGATGCCTAGAGACCGTAGGCAACGATGTCGCGGGAAGTTATTAATACACTCTCACTTTCGACCGAAACTTCATTCACTCCAGGGTCGTCTATGCAACCAAATAGAAATCTGCTGTTATCCGTGAGGCATTAACCGACTTTACCGTCGGTTTACGAACGATCGAGTTATAACCTCTACCAAAAGATCAATTAGCTGGACTGCACTCCGATCGAACAATTATATGAATGCCAGTGTGGGAAATAAACAAACAAACAAAAGTATAATATAATTGGAGTTGATTGAAAAATTTGAGAACAGGAAAAATTGTACCAAATTATTAGAAAATCAATTTGAATACGGAAATATCGTGTGTGTTATTTCTACTTTGTGAAAGAAAAAAAAAAAAATGAAAATTCCGTGAGTGGTGAGTCGATGTAAAAGTCGCTGATGCAAAGGATATATGTATTTTTATCCGTTCAACCCGCCAAATACATTTTTTCTCGCCCACACCCAGGCTCCAGGTTCGTTTCTTTTCGTCGGCAAACTTCTTTTACCATCGCAATGTTACACAGACACTCGAGATCTAATCTTAGTCACGATTTTATGCACACTCGAGGTGACGTTTTTCACTTATTTATTTTTCCTCGAAGATGAAAGAACTTTATAGCGGTGCGGCCTCTCTCTCTCTCTCTCTCTCTCTCTCTCTCTCGTTCAGCTGTCACAGTGTTTCCCAAAGTTCCACCTGTTCTATTTTCATTCTCCAGTTCTACGAGTTGTCTGAAAAGTAGGTGATCGAGCCTCCCTTCATACAGCTTTCGTCCGTTCTGTTTCGGTTCTTCGGCTTATCATTTTCTTGTTTGCTCTTTCTCTGGAAGAATAATCAATGTTGCAAAAATTTGCGGATAAGGGGCAAAGTCATCCCCGCAAGTGAATAAATTATTTTTCAACATCCAATATTATCTTTGCGAACATTTAATACAAATTGAATAATATTTATGAAGTCGTTGAACCAAAGTACTACCGAAAAATACAGCAAACGTTCGATCGCTCACGAATGAGAATCGTTCCGAATGAAATTGGAGCTTTTCGATTAGATATCTTGCCTCTCTGTCGATTCAATTTTTAACCTTTGAACAGCAATGAATCGTAGACGAAAAAAAAAAAAAAAGTGGAGTTTTTTCGCAGCTTCTCATTGGTTGTCTGAAAAATTGGTAATAATTTTAGCGGTCGTTCGTTTTTGCGTTGACGATAGCAGAGACGATTGGTGAACTCTTAGGTGGTCGCGGCTATCGTTACCGATGGATTCGCGCTTGGTCTGTGGGTCAATTTAGCGTATAGTCGGCAAGCTCGCCATTCCACGAGGATAAACCCGGCCCGACTCACGTAGAATTCGCGTTATTTTCGTCGGCACGAATACCCGGCTCTCTCGTCGAGGTCCAACGGTGTACCAGTGCAGCCTCGAGAGTTTGTGCTCCGTAAGTTGGAGGAAGAGAACTCTCCGAGCAACGGGTACGGGAGCGAGACGAAATCCAAGAGTGGCAAACGAGACTTTAGAGAGGAGAAAGAGGATAGCGTGTGACTGGCCCATAGTCTTTGCAGAGTACATCGGTCGGTTCGACGATCTCGACGTCGCTTTCTGCCGCATAGAACAACAAAAAACTTCTTTTTTCTTTCATCCTCGAACGAACGAACGTCGCCAATAAAATTGGATAATACAACAAAAATTAATGAGTTAAACAAACAAAAAGTAGAGTAGATCGTGAATTGCTCTCATCCGGATGGACAACTCTGAAAGTGCGACTGTGATTGGAAAATAGTGCCGCAAGTTCGGAGCGAGACGTACAGAGTCAGAGGTTGGTGGTTGTTCGTTGATGTCGTCGAGTCGAAAAAATCATTCGTTAGTTTTTGAAAACGAAGATTATGCATGAGACACGTGTAATGTGCGCTAATGCGGTAACTCCTCACGGTCGCGCGTACTCGATTATTATCTATGTAGATTCGACGATTTACCGTGAGAGAAACAGAATAGAAGGGGAGAGAAACCGGGAAGAGGACCGACAGCTGCTTCTAAATTTTTATAAACGACCGAGAGAGAGAGAGAGAGAGAGAGAGAGAGAGAGAGAGAGAGAGAGTTTCCTATGTGAATTCACGTTGTGTACTTCCACTGTGTAAACCGAAATAGAGGGCTTCTCTTGGAATAAATCGGTGTCCCGGTCGATAGTTAAATTATTGGCAACGATGGGTGTGCTGATCGGCGGGTAGCTAAACGAGCGATACAAAGAGAGTCAACGGTTTTGGCAAAGGTGACATTCGGTAGGAATTTTTAAGTGCAATGAGACTGTTCAGTTTCAAGTTCTAGGATAGAATTGATAAAAGAAAAAAAAATGGTTAAATATTCCCCGGGCTATCGTGGTTGCGCGTTGATCTTTTTGAAAAATTATCGAATCGACGGAATTTCCATCGGTTTCGCGGATCCGTAGATGGACATCGTTAGCTAAATTTTCTGGCCACTCGACGCGAATACCAAACCGACTACGAGCCCGCTGAGTGGAAAACGGGGCCAGTGCGCTTCAATTTCGCGTATCCAAATACACTCACTGTCCGGAGATCTCTCGATTTGTGTATGTGAATTTATTTTAACGATCTTTTGGTATGTTGCCAATGTCCGTGGTCCAGTATTCGCCCTGGATGCAACGATACATAGACCCACTGGAGTGCGAGTTTGGGGTACGAAGTTTGCAAAGTGTCTCATCGATCGATGAGCGAACGCTCCTCGTTCGTGAAACAATCGGAAATCCTTCGATTCTTCAGTTTATCGATTAAAATCAAATTTTGTTGGATAATTTTTTAAACTCCGTACGAAATATTGTGATTTGCTTTTTTTTTCCTCCAGACTTTCATTTGTTTATTCGTTGTTCTCGATGGGTTTTCGTCGAAGCCGAGGTTCGGAGGAGCCCACGCGCTTCGTATCGAGATATTCGTTGCGACATCCACCGAATTCCATTCATCGGGTGTGATCTGTCGCGGTTCGATTAATCGGAGCGACTATTAATAGTCCAACGATTCAAGGAAAAACGATCTATATCAGCTCTAGCGTCAACGCACGTCGATCCTTTCGACAGCTCACCAACACGGATATCAATCGTGTTGGATCGATCGATGCGCCTTCTCGTAGCACGATAGCCGACACAAAGCCGATTAACAAAAATTCCCTTCTCGTACGAACAAAATCAAGCTCTCCTAAACTAATGAAATTTCTTCCGTCGAGATGAAGTTCCGTTTAAATTTCAATTAATTTAGCGATCCGAAATTTCGAAAGTTTAACGAACGTTCGAGGCCGACGACATTGTCGCGTTATCCTCGAAAGGATAAAACCGAATGATACGGTGCGTCGGTGTTCGTCGCACGTATTTTCACTGCTCGAGTCGAGTACCCAGATAAGAAGTTTGAGGCGTGCATCGAAGCGTGACTGAGACACAGAGAACATAAATATAGTACAGATCTCAGTCGTGTATCACGGACGGAGAGGACATCGCGATCCTCTGCCAAAATGACAATTGCCACGATCTATTGATAACCCGATTAATCATATTGCATAGGCGAAGGGACGTCCGAGGCGGGGGCGGTTCTCGGAAAAGAATTGGTACCCGTCGACACCGAAATGCATCCATCGAGCAGTAGCGAGAAGCACTTCACGACGGAGAGAAAGACGATACCGGGCGGCGGGGCGGCTGATGGAAGTGAAATTTTAACGAAGATGTCTTCCTCCATAACCGAATCGTCGTCGAGTCATACATCGTGCGTCAAGGAATACAAATCTTCGACGACATCGAGCTCGATCGAGCCTGGAAGACCCGGAAGACCGTGTTCGCCTGGCAGTGTCCTGACGAAAACTACGATCGAGAGCAGCGAAGTTTCTTCTCAGAGAAATGGTGCTCCGCCGGTTGTACAGGTAAAACGGATCGAACGACTTTTACAAAAGTCCTTTTCATCGGTGACGAAAGTTAATCGGGGGATTTTTTTTTGTCACGCGATTCAGAGCCACAAGATCGAGGAGTTTCAGCGAATCATCCAGGACTCGCCCGGAGAGATCAGGCAGGAAAAAACTGTCGTTGTCACCGAGGGACGATGCCCGAGCAAAGTTCAAAAACCAACGAGAAAACCCACGGCACCGAGATTCGTATCGCCCATAACAGGCATGATAGTCGATCAGGATAGCGATGTCGTACTCGAGGGTGTCGTTGACGGTGAGTGTCGTTTGGCATTAACCGCCTTTACAGTCAAAGCTTCCATCACAAAGGATTCGACCCTTCAACCTCCGGAGGAAGTAAACCATTTTTTTTTCCAAATTTTTCATTCAATTTTTAACATAATTCTATAACAATACGAACTTTCCTTCGCACGTGTCGTGCGGTAAATAAGATATTTTTTTCTCTCTTTTTTTTTTTTTTTTTCTGCTTCGGTGGATCTTTGCTAGCGAGAAAATAACCTTCCGAGTCACCGTTAAAGAATTAACATTTACCATGGATCGAATAACAACGGTCTATTTCGGTGTGAAGATCCCCTTCGACGGGTCAACAATGGTCCGACGAAAAAGTATTCGATACAACGCTCCGAGGATCTTGGCAAGTTTGAACGGTCGTTCAGCCCGCGGAGCACGAAAATCCGTGCTATAATAAAGTCAACGGTCGCCCAAACTATCTCGATATGCTGCTTGGGAAATAATATTCGGTGAGACACACGGCGCGCAAAGTTTCACAAACTTATTCTTTCTCGTTCCCAGGATTTCCGCAACCCACGATTAGCTGGTCGAAAAATGGTCAGCAGCTGAAGGACAACGTTAAAACGAGCTACGCCCACAATCACGTTCGTCTCGAGTTGAAAAACATCAACGTCAAAGACGCCGGTCGCTACACCTGCACGGCTATGAACGACGCTGGTAATGCCAGCAGCACTGCCGATCTCGTTGTCAAAAGTGCGTGAAATTTTGTGGATTTTTTTGTTTTTTGTTTTTTTTTTCACTGTAATATTGGGAAGAATCGTTGTAAATTGGTACGATGCGTGTGCGTTTCCCGGTTTACAGAGACGGTATTTCCACCGGTGTTTGGCAAAAGACTTCAGGCCCAGGTGGCGAAGCGTGGCGAAAGAGTGGTAATGGAGGTCGAAGTCACCGGAACTCCGGAACCTACGGTAACTTGGTACAAGGACGATGTCCCACTGAGGGAAAGACCACCGGAGATCAGAATCAGGCAGCTCGGAAATTGTTACTTGCTGGTTATCGAAAAAGGTATAACGATGTTTCGTTGACAATTATGAAAGACACCCGTCGGTGAGAAAAGTTGATAGGGATTTTCGAAAGACATCCGGGGCACGTTCGAACGTTGCCGGTTAAATATATTTTTTTGAATGATCTCAGCCGAGAAGGGAAATGCGGGAAAGTACATGGTAAACGCAACGAATGCCGGCGGCGAGGCTCAGAGTATCGCCGATTTCGCTGTCTTCGAGCCAACACCGGACACCATGGTGGAAGTTCACAAAACTATCGTTTACGAGAACGTGCAGGATAAGAATATCGTACAGGTGAGTCGATCGACGAATAAACAAATCAAAGAATCGGTATATCGTTGGGTGGAGGCGGACGTTTAAAAATAAGTATCTATAGGGCGATATTTGAAGTATTTATTTTTGCGCGACTGAACAAATGCGATAACGATATTGTGCACAGCCCGACGGAAAGAAGGGTGAAATCCCTTCGGCGGGCTTGACGGCCGAGCACATAGCGACAACGGTGATCCAGCCGAGTTCCACGCTGAAGACAATCCCCCCTCCGATATCAAACTCCTCCGACTCGATTCGCACGATCCAGCTGATCGAGAACAAAGTTGACGGCGGATCGGCCGGTGGTCCGATGGTGGAGAAAGCTTCGCGATCCGAGTACATGTCGTCGACCACGGAGTCCCGTCAGACCGAAACGAAATCCGAACAAAAGTTTCACATGAAACTGCAACACAAGTCTGCGCCGTTGTTCGGGGACGAAGCACCCGAGGACTCCGGGCCGAAAATAACGATGACAACGACAACGAAGACGAGCACCCAAGAGACGAGAGTCGGGGACGAGCCGGCTTCGACGAAAACGAGCGAGTTCATTGAAACGAAGAGAACCGAGACACCGAGCGGAACCGTCGACGACTCGACGATCATCGAGGAAAACGAGAACGTGGAAACTTCGACGATAGCGAAGAAAGACGCTCTGAGCTTCTTCGAATCGATGTCCAAAGAAAGCGAGTCGACACCCAGAGGCCCGAAAGCCATGATAAAACTCACCGAGGAAACCGAGGACGGCAACTACGATGTCAAAGTCGACAAGCTGACGAAGAACTACGAGCGTTCGACGAGATACGAGGAGACGAAGAAGCCCGAACGTTCGCCCATGGAGACGGCGAAGAGAGCGTCCCAGGAGGTTTTCGAAAAGTTGGAGCGCGGTGGAACGGGTAGTCGAGGTCTCGACAACACTATGATCGAGTTCCCGTACGAGGATTTCAAGCTCGCGCCATTGGAAATTACGAGAACGATTCTCGAGGACACGACGGCTTCCGGTTCGCCGATTCACGGCACTCTGACGATATCGCGACTGCAGGCGCAGTCGGAAAGCGCGGAGGCGATGCTGACGGGTTTCAATCTCGTGCCCGAACCACCGCCGGAAATAGGCTACATGCCCAAGCCCGACGACGAAACCCCGAGAAAACGTCCCGATCCTATATCCGTGAAGGCCAAGCAGCTCCAAGAATCGCACAAGCACCCGGTCGACGCACCGTGCGGCGGGGTCAAGATATTTCCGACTCCGGCACCGAAGGCTCCGATCTCAGTGGCCCCGGTGGTGAAGGAACCTCCGAGGCCGAAAACGACGTCCATCGTCCCGCCGCCCTTCGAGCTCAGCTCCGGTGACGCTTACGAGTGCGGCAAGGAACCGGTATGCGAACCGGCCTGCGTGAGGAGAGACGCGCATCGGGAGAAGAAAGCGGAACTCACCGCGGACAAGTGGTGGTCGTCGACGTCCGATCTGGAGACTCGTTCTCACGTGTCTACCGATCTGTCGGAGTACCGGTGTCACTCGGCGGCATCGTCGAGTCAGACGGAGGGACGTCCGTCGTCCCCGAAGCCATCGGCCGATGGAATAGCCATGGAAAAGTCGTGGGCAAAAAAATCGTCCGCCGACACGAACCGTAAGTCTTGGCCGCCGCCGCCGCCGCCGCCGCCGCCGCGAGTCTCCAAGGAGACTACGAGGAGCTTCGGCAAGCGTGAGGAGTGGCAGGAGCCGGCTCTGGGTTACAAGACCTCGTCACGCGAGAGCAGACAGGAAGTCGAGGAATCACCGGGCGGCGGAGTCAAGAAGACCAGTGTCCAATCGGAAACGACGCTGGAGACTCGTTCTTGGAGCAGCCGCGAGGATCGAATCGAGGAAAAAATAATGGAGAAACCGGCGTCGCCTCCTCCGCCCAAACCCGTCATCATGTACAACGCCGAGACTATCAAGGTCGATCACACGGTCAATCCCGTCGAGGAAAAATCCCTCGTTCAAAATTACAAGAGCGAATGCGACTTTCACAGGAGCGAAACAACGGAGAGGATGATCTACGAGGAGCTCAAAGCACCGGGATTAGTGAAGAGTGCAGCGCCGTCGGTCGAGCGCCCGGTCGTACAGCTCTATCACGCCGCCGACGCTGGCCCGACGCCGGAGTTACCGCGATCTTACAACACGGAGCCGTGCATCTTCAAGGGAACTCTGGCGACAGCGCCGAAGCGTCCGGTCGTGCGGATGTACCATCCTGTGCCGGAAGTTTCGAAGGAGCCGCGATTCCTCCCGGAGCCCGGTCCCCCTCCGGAGATCGGTTACGTTCCTCCGCCGATGACGAGAGAAAAAACAACGGACAGGTACGAGATGACGGAGACGTCGGTGGATCGGTCGAAGACATCGCCGTCGATTATTCGGAGCACGGTGTCGAGAAAACGGGAGGAATTCGTATCGGCACCACCGATACCGCCGAAGGACGCGAGAGTCACGCCCCCTCCGATACCCGCCAAGAATCTCGAGGCTTGTCCGTTTCAGCCAGCGCGATCCCGACAGCCCTGTCAACCCTCGAAACCGTCGACAGCACCGACACCCACCAACTTCGCCAAGGCAACTTTTGTGGAGAGCGACTATGAGTCGGATTTCGAGTGTCGCTCGAAATGGCGTCCCTACGAGAGCGACAACGAGGAGCCGCGCTACCGAAGAGTTCAGGCACCGACGCAGAGACAATCGAGTAGGCCGAAATCCACGGAGCCCGAACCATTGCCACCGTCGAGCTTCGAAGTTCCACCGCCGGAGCTCACCGGGCCGCCGAGACCCGTCGTCGCTCGGAATTATCTCGATGAATCGAGCGGAACCGCCGGTACGAAGAAGATCACCTCCTCGATGATGACTCGTCACGAGAGAAATGTAAAACAGCAGCAGCAGCAGCAGCAGCAGCAGCAGCAACAGCAGCAGCAGCAGCAACAGCAGATGTACCACAGTTGCTCCCAGAGTTACTCGCAGATCGAGCAGTCTCTACCCAAACCGGGATCTCCACCGATCTACGTTCAACCGGTCAAGGCAACGATGGCTCCCCGTTCGCCACCGGCCAAAACTGCAAAACCCGAATCACCGAAATTCAAGCCGCGACCGATTCAGCAAGAGAGCGGCTACATGGCCGACACCGACGAGCCGCTTCATCAGCAACGCGTCATCAGTATCACCCAAAAAAGCTTCGGCAAACACGACGGCTCGACAACCTCTTCGACCTCCCACTCCGAGTCTCGCACAACCTTTACCGAGTCGCGCTCTCAGTACACGGAGAGTCAATCGTACTCTGGCTCGAATCAAAGGAAAGAAACTTTTGGATCGTCATTGGGTTTCGCCTCCGCACAGACACCCGCATCCAAGTCCCAAATTCAACGAAGCTCGTACACGGAGAAGTCGTACGGAACGACGTCGGCACCCGGAGTTACCGCGTGTTGTCCCGTACGATCCAAACCTGCCAAGGTTCGAGACAGTCACTGCATCCGTGCGATTTTCTCTTGGATTTTCCATTTTTTTGCGTGCGTGCGTGTGTTTCTTTTCTTTTCAGTTTTGGTGCTGTTTATCGCATGCTTGTTGAAAAAAACTTTCCCGTGTTCATTAATTTACAAGTTTATGTCACCGACTTTATTCGAAACACATTCCAGAGCAAAATACACAGTTGTCTGTGCAATGTCACATCCGGTTTTTTAAATTTCGATTTTTCGTCGAACATGACGTATTTACGATACGATATCGCGAAGAACTCTAGAATAATTCGAGACGAACGAATAAAATTGGTGAGATTACATACTTTAATTCGCATCCTTTTTATAATAATTTTGACATCGATAATCATCAAGTTTTGCATCATCGTTCTATTTTTTTTCGCATGCGGAATGCGATTGAATTGTTTTTTGTTGTTTACTTTTAATTTTTGAAAATTAATTTCACGCGACGAACCTCTTTGCAAAGATGTACATATGTGAGTGTGGACCACTTGCAGATAACAATTGGCAGGAAGGAAAAAAATATATATACACATTTTGCTCCCGATAATGGGGGAAATTTATAATCGTCGATATAACAAAAATATAACGAAAATATACTCGTGAGTAACATTTAGCTCAAATATTATTATAAATATAGTATAGACGACTAATAAGTTTTATGATCTCCTCAGCAGGAAACATTCTACTCAACGTCGCAGTCCTCGACGCAACGAAGCGCCGAGACGAAGAAAGCACCACCGGCTCCTAGTCCATCCAGATTCGCGAGAGGCGAATTTCGCGAGAGCGACTACGAGAGCGACTATGAGGGAAGAATTCCACCGTTGTGGAAGCCTCGCGGTGGCTCGGATGTCGAGGATTATTCTTTCAAGCCGGTCAAACCAAATCTCGTGAACACAGGTAGAATACGCCACGAATGACGATCGACGTCGAATAAATCGGGGCTTGAGCTGCAATACGTAATTCTATCTTCTTCGGGAGCGCGTCGAACGCACAGAAACGCTCCTACTGCCTAACGACGCTCACGCTATAATTTTTCATCGATTATGTAATATATTAATATTTTGAAAGGGCTGCTTCTTTTTTTTTTTAGCGTAGATCTACTATCGCACGCACGTGTAACTTTGTTCCTTGCTTCGCAATTTTCTTTCCTTTCTTCTTTGTTTTTTCGTCTTTTATTCAGTCAAGTGTTTTTTTTCTCGAATCTAATTATACACTCATTGTTTCTAATAAAACCGCACGTTCGCCATTTTCATTCTCATTGTTATTTCATCGTTTTGAGGAAAACGGCTCGAATTATGGAAATTCTTTTCTTTTCTTTTTCTACAACAAATTCAAAGTCACGAGAATGTGTTTGAAAAATTCTGAAGAAAGGAGTGTCTTGTACTCCTCTAAGAATTTCGGAAACCGCACCGTTTGCCGATTCGCTTTTTCGATAGTTCAAACAAAAAAAAACAACAACAAAAATTCGCAAATCCTTCAATGAATATTCCTTAATGCAAGATCGCTGCTGCATCGCATTTCGTACTGGCGCTGTTCTCGTCTCGTATCGAACCGTACACTCAATAAACCCTTGCGCGATATCATACTCGGGAAATCTTTGTCGAAAATAGGAAAACCGGTGAATCCTTCGTCCGCAGCAGTCGCAGTGCCTGTAGTAACGGCAGTGCCAGCTGAATTAAAAACTCCGCATTCGAGGATCGATTCGAGCGTCTTCGAGTCCAAGAGTCTTCGGGAGACGAGCACCGATCGTTTCGTCAAGAGCGAAGAAAAGAAAATAACAACGCCCGTCAGATCGGTGCCGGAAATTCCAAGAGTAACGCCGGTAAGACAGAAATCTGTACTGCTCCCCGGCTCGCCGCCGGAGCTCGCATACGCACCACCGCGACCTCAGTCCTACTACGAGGGACGTTCTGGGATGCCTTACCACAATGCTGTCGGAACGGAATTGAAGAAGACCGTCCGTATGGATGAGTCGACGGAAAACAGCCGCAGAATCGTCACCGTCGAGCAAACCAGTAGGGTCATAAAATTCGGTGAAAATCGATCTTCGTCCCAAGATCAACAACAGCAGCAGCAGCAGCAGCAGCAGCAGCAGCAGCAGCAGCAGCAGCAGCATCAACAGCGTCAATCCTCCGGATTCAATGTTCCCAAACCAAAGAAATTCGTTCAAGGTCAATTTCGCGAGTCCGATTATGAGAGCGACGCTGATGTCGGGAGAATTCGTCCGAAGTGGGCACCGGCCGACAGTGACACCGAAGATCCCCAGTACAGAAAGGTTCAGCCACCCAGATTTTCCGGGTCCTCGAGTCAACCACCGGCCTCCGATTCCGGCGAACGCGTCGCGACTCCTATGGAGTTTGACTCTGGACCACCGCTGATGTCTTCACACTCAACGAGCTTCGAGCAACATCTGCGATATTTGAATGAAGAGAGCGAGAGATTGCGAAAAAATCAGGACATCGGGATACGCCTTCCAGAGCCTGGAACTCCACCACAATTTGGATACGCGTCGTCTTCCAATGTCAAGAAAGCAGCGAATCGTAAGGATATATGTATTTTCGATGGGATCTATCGTCCTATCCTTGGAGGACAAGCTTTTTTGCAACGGGCTTGTCCGATAGATAGGCAACTTTTTTTTTTTCATTTTTGTTCTCTCGCTTCATTTACGTTGCTTTCTTTTTGTCCTGTGATCGTCATTGAGAAATCGTGTGATTCGTAGACGTAGCTTCGAAGCACATGACCGACATGACGAGCAGCTTCAAGACAAAGACGGAAAAGTTTGTGACCGATTTGCAATCGGATCTCAAGCAGAGCAAGCAGAGCATACTTAAACATCCGACGGTGGAGACACGAAGTAACGACGCCGACAAACCCCAGGCTTATCGGGAGGAGTCTAGGGTCGCTCAATATGGTAAAAAAGCACAACAACATCATCGAGAATTGCCATACGTTAATGAGTTTACTAGTACTATTCTATATTCGTGGAAAGAATATTTCGTGACTGCAATTGACATCATTGAATCCTATGCGTGTTTTTGTAAACCATGCTTCTTCCACTTGTCACATTGTCTTAAATCAATTTGATTGCCGAGTTTTAATGAAGAGATTAAAGATAGGGTAAACATACATGTATGTATATATATATATATATATATGTATGTGTGTGTGTGTGTGCAAATTGTTGTGTTGTTTTGTTACTAATTGTTGCGAGTAAAAAACAATCGGCAAACGCTTAAATTTGTAATATGGTGTAATTTTCTGGGTCAATTTGTAATTGGAAGAAGAATGGTTTTACAAAAACATCTATTTCTGTAAATATGGTGTAAAATTACACGAGTGACCAGTGACGCATGGAGACGGTAAACTCGTTGACGATTCGAGCGATAACATCGGCGACGATTTTGTCGCTGGAATAAATAGAAAAATGAAATGTAAATTACAACGAATATTGGAATAACCAGGCACAAAGCACATCGATCCGGACACAGGCCTGATATACTTCAAGTACGACTTTGGCTACGAGTTTGGAATTATATTGCCGGGCGAGGGGAAGAGGACCGTGACCACCAGCAGCAGTAAAAGCATCTCCGGTGAGCGAAGAGCCAGCGACGTCGACGTTCCAATCGTCCACGAGTTTACGGGTCGCCGGGAAAATGGATTTGCAAAACAAACGCCACCCTGGCAACAGCAACAGGAGCAATTGTCGAGAAATGCTCCACCTAAGAACACTAACGGACCGAAAAAATTTACTGCACAATCGAAGAGCGTGAAATGGGAGCCAACGTCGGAAAGTGAATTTTCCGAGGCCGAAGATTCGACGAGAAAACCCGCGAAGAAATCGGGAAATTTGATGCCGCCACCACCTCCGTGTCTGGTGATTCCACGGTCCCCGACCTCCCCCAGATGGGACCCCACGACCCCCAGTCCGATGTCTCTGAGCCCGAGTCTGCCAAGCTTCTCGCCGAGACACAGCAGTGTCACCGGGCCGCCCAGCAACGTGGACTCAGCAGCAGGTACAGATCGGTCGACGAGCTCGAAAATTAAGATAAACGGAAGTCAATTCGGTTCGATCTCCGTGCGATCTGCGACGAGCTTTTTTTTTGTTATCTCTATCTTTGCTGTTATTCATCGCTAACATTGTTCGATCATTGTTCGATATCTCATTCGTCATTAGCAGTATCGTCATAAATTTGCACATTTGTCTCAAACAAAATAAATCGGTGAATGACACGAATTAACTCTCGCTGATGTGACTTCTCTAGCCAGCGTGATCCGGCGATGGTGTAAGTGTATCGGTTTTGGAAGTTTCCGTCTTTTTTTTTATTTTTATTTTTTTTTTCTTATGTCAGTCGCGCACCGCGGAGTGAAAGATCTTCTCGGTGATTGGCTTTCAAGGATGTAATGTTAATTTATCGATATACCACTTTGCAGAATCCCCGTGGCCGAGTAGCAACGGTGTTGTTCACAGCAAAGAAATTATTCAACCTTATCTCGACATTCAACCGAAGAAAGCGCCGCTATTCATTACAGTGAGTACCAGCCTGGGTGATAGGCGATCTGATTTATTCATTAATTGTTTTTACTGAGTCTGTCGAAAAAGTCCATAATCCAAGTTTTCTCAAAATGATTGGAGTGCATGACAAAAAAAAAATTAAATCACAATTTCGAAATATTGTTAATAGAGAATCTACGAATGGCATTGACATACATGACATTTTTAAATTGTTCACAGCCTTTGCGAGACATTGCAGTTGTGATGGGTCAGACGGCGCGTTTCGAATGCATCGTCCAGGCCGAGCCACAGCCGAATATAATATGGTCGAGAAATGGCAGAATAATCGAAAACTCCGAGGACTACGAGATCCACTACAGAAACGGAGTTTGCCGTCTCGTAATACCGAGAGCATACGATGGTGCGTGTACTTGTCTCTCGCTTTTCTGATAATAATAATAATAATAATAATAATAATAATAATAACAACAATAATAATAATATCGCATTATAATTTTGTTCAGACGACGCTGGCACTTGGGTGTGCACAGCAACAAACGCTCTCGGCTCTACGGGAACATCCGCGCTTCTCCAAATTTCAGGTAACAGACGCTCAATGTACTCGCTTCACAAGTAAACAAAAAAAATAGTACCGCGTAGTGGCTCCGCCATTGCTGCAAGCGCAAAAAGGTGGTGGAAATTCTGTGGCTTGTCTTCGAGTAGTGCAACACAACACGCCGCGAGGGTTTACGGGGTGTTCCTGTGGTACAGCGAACACCAGGGATTTCCTGGCCGCTCGAAGCTGACATACACGAAATAAAATACATTCGCTCTATCGTATCGTAACTTTGAAGTTGTCACGAAATTGTGCTTTCAATAAGATCTCTGGAGAAACCTCAAAGTTTCGTGCCGCGACACTTGTTATCCCGCTTATCATTATTATTATTATTATTATTTAGAATTGTCTTTAACGCATTTTCGTTCGCGAGATTTTTCACTCTACAGTCTTAATTTTCTCGCTTATCTCCGCGCCGAAAATTTCTAGTCAATGAGATATTTTAGAGATATAATTTTCTATTGAACAAAAGATAAAATCCAATCGATGATATTCGAAGAAGTTAGAGAGAGGTTGTTTTTGTTGGGCGTTAGTTTGGTTAATGTTTATCGGTTGCAATTGGCGTAGATGCTTCACGGGATAGCAGGAACACTTGTTCGAGTTGTCTTTTATCCATTACGTATTATTTACTATTTATCGCTGGCTAGAACAGTTGAAAATACACTAATCTTCATCGATACACAAGAACCGTCGATCGATCTTCGTTATTTACATTATGCTGTTTGTCTATTGTTTAGTCAAAGCGTCTCATTACTATTGTGTAAATAAACGTGTGCTTCTTCTGCAAAGGAAACTCGGGGACTATGGTGTAACAAATTATTTTCTTTACCCAGTGTATCGCTAGTATAAGGTAGTTTAGCTGATCCTCAAAACCCCTCGATCATGGCCATTAAAACATAAAAACAAATTTACTGCAATTTTCAATCTCACAATGAATAACACCGGTCAATGGGCTTAAGAAAAAATGTCGTTCGATGCTGAGAATAAAATGCCTGAAGTTGGAAAAAAAAAAAAATCATTGTACGATTAGTCGTAGCTGTTGGAATTTCGGTGGTCAAGGTATTCTGATGCTTCGGAAGGCTTGATGGAACGCTAAAAAAAATGTCGCGCTTGGGTAAGTATCGATTAGAATAATCGAACGCTGGGGCTCGTTGCGCCAAGTATATAAATTGTAGTTGACGCGAATGGGGGAAGTGGAAGAGATCTTTCGAAATGGAGCCACGAAAAATTGTTCGACGAAGAAATCGGACGAGACACATCGAGTCTTTGACTCACCTGCGAAAGAATTTTGGCAAATTAATTGACACGAAAAGCTCGTCCTCCGTCTATATTTATCGACGATGACGAGGAACTCTACGTCATGCTCCTGGGGGAACTCGACGAAAATTTACGAAAACTGAGTGTCGAATGTCATGGTTAAGAAAAGAAATAAATAAATTTAAAAAAAATTGGATAGACCAAAGTAGCATCTCGAAGAATCGTAACGAAATTTTACGGTCGCCCGTAAATCGTTTTCGTCCATCGGTGGACTCGGATGACACTCGACGATGATAATTCAAAAGAGTTTGACAGATGCGCGGACCGAATTGCCGGATTCGAAAAGTTTAACGATTAGTTTGTCAATGAACGTTATCGCCGAGCATAAAACTAGTTTGGCGTCCGTTGACTGGTTCGAGTCCGAGGCGAAGGCGGTCGTGCCACGATGGGCCGAGCATTTAAAAATAGATCGTAAGATAATCTCGGAATGCGTATAGGATAATGTGAGTCGGTGATCCAAAAATAATTGAGAAAAATAAGAAGGCTCCGTGTCGTAGGACGGTTTGGTCCGCGCGTCGAATCGACGATTCGCGAATACGGAATGAAGAAAAGTCGCGTATCCGAAGACACTTTGAGATACGAACGGTTGCACCAGTGACCTAGACAAGAAACAGAGAAAGTGTAGGACGCTCGTCGAGGGCGAAGGCCAGTTTACAGGGATAAGGTGGAACATGTTCGCCGGAGGCTCGGGGGGCGAGCGTCAATATTTTTCAATGAATCAACTCTCAAGACAAAAAGGCTTTGCGCGTCAAAGACGAAAAGCTTTTTTCTCCGTGTCCCTCATGAGAATCGATGTCGTTATTTAAAAATCGTAATGCGCAACGTTGCAAAAGAGCGTATGCAAAGGGGAGTGGCGAAGTCTCGGAAGAAGCACGAGTCCCGGTAGGAGGTCCCGGAGACGGTGAAGTATGCGGGGGTCGCCAGAAATAGCGTTCCATCGAGATTGTTCGGGAACGCGGCAAAGCCCCCGAGCTCCGGATACGTATTTTATCTCCGTACGCCTTTGCCAGTGGCTATTTATTTATTTTCTATTTCCATAATCGTTCGCAGGATCGTCCCGAAACGATGATACAGAAGCGGACCGCGCTCTCGGGGAATCCCCTACCGCCGATGCGCCTTCGAAATTCGTTGCTCTCAAGGATCTTTTCTCGTCGACGGAGAATGAGTCGAGGAATCGTTTGTACTCGTACGTCGATGACGAAAACGAAAGAGACGATTATCACGCGGAGCGACGTTCCAGGGAATATCGCGATCGGTAATTCTTTGGTACATCGGCTCTCGGCCATAATCGGCCCAGAGTATAGCTTCGAGATTAACGTTGTATCAATTTTTTCAACAAAGACGATCCATAATGAAATATCCATAGAAAATTGCCGGCCGATAACGAGAGTCCCTTTTGGCACGGAAATTCCAACGACGAGAAAGACGACGAGGAAGAAGGGGACTACGAAGAAATAACGAGACGTCTGGAGTCTTATTCGGAAATGGATTATCGTGTATCGGAATTTTACGCCTCGGAGGGAAATTCTTCGAGATACACGAGCAGTCCCGAAAGCCGAAACGACTCTGCACTGTGGATTCGCGAGACGGAGAGAAACTCAAAGTCACCAGGTGAGTGTCGACGAGGACGTCAATATTCGACCTCGCAAGGTAATCGTACAATAGTATTACACACCCGAATAACCCGAATCACTCGGTGTGCGACGATAAACTACCGGCCAGCCATCTCCGGATGATCCAAAGCCGTGTTCTCAGGTCGGAGCTCGAAAAATGAGCTTTCGCGAAATAAATTCCAATTTTTTTCCGCGTCAACGGTCATTCGTACCATTTCATTTTTATGGAAAATACATGGCGGCAAACGGTTCATTAAATTTGCTGTGTGTACGGACGCAAAAAAAACAAACAAACAATTCCTCGATTCCGATTGAATAATCGAATGGTGCATATTTATTTCACCGCCCGATGATTAATCGTCGACGTTTTGTCGTGACACACGAAGAAATGTGTTTACCGAACAATCCATCGACCATCTCTATTCCGGAGCGCTTTGAAAAAAGAAAAAAAAAATGTCACCGAAACCAAATGGAAGTGTGTGTGCACAAAAATATTTCCGATAGTCTCGCGTTCCGCGAATAAAACGCGAACGATAAATCAATCGGTCTCCGGGGCTGGTTTCGTATTTTCGAGAGATCGCTTCTCTCGAGAATAGAAACTCTCGTTTCGCAGGTGGACGGCTTTTATATACACAGCGAAAAGCGAGAGATTTTCTCGGCGAGTCGCGTACGCGATGGATACGTGCTGTAACGAACGTTGAATCATTGTCGACTCCGATACAGAGGAAGAAGAAGAAGAAGAGGAGAAGCGGAATAGCGCGAAAGAATGCCTCGGAACCGAAATAGGTCGTCGTCGCTAGGCGAGTAGCGCTACCTTGAGACTAGCCTCGATGATTCACTCGGCACCTTTCCGCTGATTCGGCGACGAATCATCTCGATCCGCGAGAGAATTCGTTCGATCGAACGGGAATATGTTGCTCGATCGAATCGAAGGTCGACGGGAGGGGCAAAAATTGAACGGTGAGCGAGGGTCAATGGCTGTCGCGAATGGAGAAAGAAGGAGCGAGGGCGAAGGTATAGGAAGGTATACGAGGGTATACGGTTGCCGGCGGATTGTGCAACGCACGGAGTAGTCGCGGCTGATGAAAGGATCCGTGCGTAAGGGTAACGCGAAACCCGGCATTGTGTATCATTGGCTCGCGTGTCCGGATTACACCTCGCTGCCTCGATTCGACCTACCGCCTCCGCTCTCCGTGTACCCTCCTCGTGTGCCCCGCCGCGTTACGTTCAACGGAACGTTCACGCTCTCGAACCTACGACCGATTATCGAATCGACCGAGTCGGCTTTTTTTTTGTTTCTCCGTTTTCTCTCAAAGTTCAACGATTCTCTCGGTATCCGGACCTCTTTCGCTCGAAAAATATAATTGCGGAGACAAAGTTTAAATGCCGAGGACCGTTCGGAAAGTAGCGGTACGCGAATATCCATCGCGTCGCAACTTCATTTTTCTCGTTCGAGGAAATTTCCACGAGAAAGAAACGGTAGCCCCGATCATAAAAGTAACACGAATGCATCGTACGTAGGCGTGTATTAAATAAACGAGCGTACGCGTTCGTGCGAGCGTGCACGCGATGCGGACGCTCTTGTTGCACTCGGCCGAGTTTCACAACGGCGAGAGACGGTGGGGAAAGACCGAAAGAAAGAGGGGAAGTCGACTGAAAACCCGGTGCGTGACATTCTTGGGCGTACCATAGAAATGAAAGAGGAGGAAGAAGAAGAAGAGGAAGAAAAAGAAAAGGAAGGATATCGAGGGAGGGCGCGCGTGGGCGCTTCTTATCGGACGAAAAGACGAAAATCGAGAACGCGACCGGTAACGTAGACCGGTGTGGGACGAAACCGACTCGACGCTTCGCTCTCCGTACCACGATATTACCGAATGACATTCGTACGAATTCGTTGGAGCCTACCGAACAATCTCAATCTCACAGACGATATGACGGTCCGAGGGAAAGACGGAGGAACGCCGAAGCGACACCTCGACGAGAGTCGTACACGGCCGAGATATTTTTGTCCGCATCTTTCACGCATCGTATCTTCGTCCAGGAGTTTCCCCACTTCGAACTCGACGTTCCGAGTTTCGTTGCTTCTCTAAACTAAACTCCGGGCTCCCCCACGCTTCTGCCCCTTCTTCCGTCGACGCTTCCCGAACAAATTTGACGTTGGAAGGGGTCGTCGTCGTCGTCGTCGTCGTCGTCGTCGTCGTCTTCGTCGTCGTCGTCGTCGTTCCCGAAGATTCCGCTACCGGCTCTCGCGATTCGCATTCGATCGACGTCTTGGTTCAAAGTGTCTCGGGGAAGCTTCGATAATGACCTGACTCCTGCCGAGCGACCCGCAGCCGTGGCAGGCAACGAACAACTAAAAACAACAACAACGACTAAAAATACGTTAACACGAACGTCCGAACGACGATAAATAAATATACGAGTGTATATTTATTAAAAAAAAAAAAACAAAAGAAAAAACAAAAGAAAAAAGGCGATAAACTCGATCGAGATAGTTTTATCGCGTCGGTAGTTGTTCGAGGAAGTTATCCGATCGATCATTTGGAAAAATACGAGAACGAGAAGAAAAAAGGTACTTCGAAAAATTTTCGCTGCAGTGCTTTGATGTTTGTTCGTACAACGATAATACCGTGATCGTGTGTGCTCATCGAGAATTCAAACTGCCATTGTAGAAAGAGGATTTTCAGTGAACCCGCGGTTCTGCATCCGCTTCGTCCCTGTTAACTTGGATTCTCGCTAAGATTCCAAGATGAAGCGACAGCCGCAGCCGCAGCAACAACAGCAGCAGCAGCAGCAGCAGCAGCAGCAGCAGCAGCAGCAGCAGCAGCAGCAGCAGCAGCAGCAACAGCAGCAGCAGCAGCAGCAGACAATAATGCAGCAACAATACTCGTCTCAGCAAAGAACCGAACGACAGATAACCCGTCAAGAAGTCACCAGCCAGCAGAGAGGTCTGTCATTGAATTTCGTGACTCGTCAGTGTGTTTCATGGGTGAACATTTTTTTTCGCATTGACCGAATAATAAATCGATGATCGTTTCATCTATTCGATTATCGATACATACACAAAATATTCTAATCATTTTCATTTGTCATTGATAAAGAGGTTTTTTTTTTGTTGCTTTTTTTGTTGTTTAAAAAAGATACCGTAGATTTTTCATAAATGTTTCGTGGAGAAACGATAATTTTTCCTCCTCGTTATTAATCCTCGAGCAGTCGAGAATCTCGGTCCACGACAGCGAAGATATTCTATTTTCGTACGAGCTCTCACCGAGCGTCAAAGAGCGGCTCCATAGTCTTCGCTAAAGATAGAACCGCCGGTCCGCGACGCGTTACAAAATTCCTACCGGGGGCCCATTTTGCCCCTAGCAGAGCTTCCGTCCTACAAAAGTTTTTATGTCGGGCACGCGACGCAGCTGTCAGATAAAATAGCCCACGTCCCCTCCAGATGTAAACGATGAACAGAAAACAACATCCACTCGGACGCCCGGTTTCTTCGTTTCGTCGCCTCCGGAATTTCGAAAGCTAAAACTAAAATTGTCGATAAATTAAATGTCGAATGTGACGCGAATGAAATGTCCGAATAACGTCGCTGACGAAACGTCCGCCAACTGCGAACGCGCAAATGCTGTATGCGCCAAATGTCGTTGAGCCGCTGACTCGACGCTTTTTCTTTTCCATACGACAGATCAACGCTGACGTTTATCGGTCGATCGATCGAGACAATTCACTCACGAATAATATTAATGAGTAGCTTGTAAATTGAACGATTCCTTTCGATTGCAGAGCCGTTATGAGAGAACTCTACGGTGAAACGTTAACTTTTCCCTTTAACCCATATCGAAAATTGTCTTTATCCAATGGTAATAATTAGTGTGGAATATTTGTACCCGTCGACAAAGGGAATCGAACGCGAAAAAAAAAAAAGGAAAAAAAGAAAGAACGAGCGGAGATGGGATACGTCCGAAGGTATCCGCGAGAGGCGGTGCCGCCAATGTTTTGTACTCGATCGACGAAACAGCTGATCGAATGACCTGCGTCAATGGCGATGCAAATAGAAAACCGGAGGCAGACGGCAGTGGCTGTTGATGTTGAACGCGCAACGTTCTCCGCGAAGGTGGGCGTCCGATGGACTCTCCCTCGATAAGAAATAAAAGAGACGAGCGTAGAGTCGGTCACTGATTTTTTCGTCGGGTTCGAGTCCCTCGCGTGGATGTTATTTTCGTTGGCGACTGAATTTGCGTAACGCGGCGGCGGCGACGACGACGACGACGACGACGACGACGACGAAGAATCGGAGAATGTCGCGGTGACTCGGACGGGTTGGTTTCGTGCGATGGAACGAAACTTCTCGACGAACGAAACGTACGAGGACGATGAGTTTGGTCGCGCAGCGGAGAGTCCCGAGGTACGGAAGACCAGGGCGTCCGTTCTCGTGCGGTGGCGAGCCGCGATGGCGAGCCGCGACGGCGAGCCGCGACAACGAGCCGCGACGGCGAGCCACGCTGGGCCCCGTGTAAAGATAGTTGCTCCTAAAATGGCTCCCGGTAACGCGATCTCGTACCGTACAAAAATAGGATTCTAGTCACCGCGCGCAATATCTCTCCCCTCCTACTTCGGACGAAATATTGGTCCGTACGAACCTCGGTGCGATCGTTCGCACACCCTCGATTATACGCATCGATGAAATATCCTGGATTTACGAGACGCCCATTTTCGATGCGGCGAGACATCCGTTTTCCACTCTTCGCAACTGCCAACGATCGTCGTTCGTTTTCTTTTTTCAACGCCGCGATAATCCCCGAGTACATTGAGATTCGTCGGATCGCCTCGCTGGCTCCTTCGATTCGTCACCAAAAAATTGTACTTTGTACGGCGGAAAATAAAAGTTTATCGAATTTGACCCATCAAAAAAATGTTCCTTTCGAGTATTTCAGTTTTGGGACACGTTCCGGAGAGTGCCGAGTACACTCGAGCTTGCCGTCCTACTTACTATTATTATGATTTCACGCTCGCTGGAGATAGGTTCGCTTCGCTATACTTTTTCATATTAATCGAAACGAAAAATTCATTAAAACCGAAAATACGTGGAAACGATGACTCTCAATTTTTTTAAGCTCAAGGTCATCGAATTCAATCGATCGATCTCTCGGACCGAAGAGAAAAATCAACTCCGTGAATATAGTCGCACACGAGGCTCGGAAAATGTTGTTTCTCACCTCGTTGCGTTAGAAAGTATCCGGCAGCGCGAGCTACACTGCCAATTCGTTTAATTGCTTCTCGAGTAGAGCTCGCGCGAAAGAGCCGAGCGTCCAACGAAAACGCGTCGTTTCCTTTCAACCTCCGTGACAACGAATTCGTCTCGTGCGAAACAAACCCGACACCTCGAAATCGCGCTCTTCACCGGTCCACTCTACTCGCGATCTCGCTCACAATTTTTCCCTTCCGAAATCATCTCGATTGCAATCGTAAAATTGTTGTTCTTTTTTTTGTTCGATTTGCAGTACAAGGGGAGCTCGTGATGCAGTCGACACCGACGATACCAGTGTGAGTCACTGTTCATTATTGTTTTTATTCGACTCTATCATTTTGTTTTCGCGTTCGTCTTAATTTTGTGAAAACATTGGACGATCGACAGGTTCACGGGAAGACCCGGAGATCCATCGCCACCGGTATTCGAGCAGATATTCAAGAACGCCAGATTCGCCCAGGGTGGTAACGCGATTTTCGAGGGTCGCGTGCGAGGTAATCCGAAGCCAACGGTATCGTGGAGCCACAAGGGTTCGTCGTTGAATGACTCCCAGAAGATCAGGATGGCGTACGACGATCGCACCGGCACCGTTACCCTACAGATCAATCAGATCGGTCCTGGCGACGAGGGCGAATACACTTGCAACGCACGAAATCAATATGGTAATTGTCCAATGAAAAATATCGTTAAACAAATTTGTCGATTGATCGGTCAACGATTTTCTCGAAATATATGTACACAAACACACATATATATATATATTGACGTTTTCAGGCGAAGCGATTTGTTCCGTTTACATTCAGCCGGAAGGATTCGGACCGCCGGTTCAACAGCAACTCGGTGGTTACAAGAAGGAATTTGCTCAGAGCTTCCAGTCAACCGAGCAGAAGAACGCATCTCAGAGTTTCCAGCAGCGAAGCTATCAGCAGACCGTCGATAAACGCTTTGTCAACGGCACGACCACCACCACCACAACCGTTATCGAAGACTTCAAGGTTCGGCTTCGACACATCCGAAAAAAGAAAAAACAACAAAAAGAAAAGGAAAAAAGAACATTTTCAAATTGACATTTTCATCGATGTTGTTTCAGGTGGATACCTTCGAATACCGATTGCTGAGGGAGACGGAATTTCGCGAGTCCATAACCCGACGCGTCGTCGGCGAGAGCGACGCGCAGATCTCGAACGTCATTGATCGCAGTCTGGGACCGGTGGCACCGCCTCAGATCGGACAAAAGCCCAGAAACTCGAAACTCGTCGAAGGTTCCGATGCCGTGTTCACTGCAAAAATATCCGGAAATCCCAAAGCACGGGTAAGCTGTGACATTCGAGGCCGAGGCTATACTCTCGAACGACATCGAAACGAACGGATTCTTTGATTTATCCTTGTTGTTGTTGTTGTTGTTGTTGTTGTTGTTCAGATGACGTGGTTCAAGAACGGCCAGAGAGTGCGTGATTCGCAGCGTGTGGAAACGAGCCACTCGAATCAACAGTCAACCCTGAAGATCCGTGGTGTTACGACCGACGACAGTGGACACTACACCCTCCTCGCCGAGAATCCTCAGGGATGCACCGTCAGCTCGGCTTATCTGGCGATCGAGTCGAGTTCCGATCAGGTCGATCAAGCACCGCAATACGTTCAACAGCGCGAAACTCTGAGAACCGTTCAGTCCGATGTATCGAGCGTCGGTCCGACAACCGAGGGCTCGGACGCTGGAAAATCTCTGCCGCCGAATTTCGTGCGCACCTGCACCGATCGCGAGGTCACCGAGGGTAAGATGACGAGATTCGATTGCCGTGTCACCGGACGTCCTTATCCCGAGGTGACGTGGTACGTCAACGGATATCGAGTCGTCAACGACGCTACCCATAAAATTCTCGTCAACGAGTCCGGTAACAATTCCCTGATGATCACCAACGTCACCCGCGTCGATGCCGGACTCGTTACGTGCGTTGCTCGCAACAAAGCCGGCGAAACATCCTTCCAGTGCAATCTTCAAGTTATCGAGAAGGAGCAAGTTGTCGCACCGAAATTCGTCGAACGCTTCACGACGACCAACGTCAAGGAGGGCGAACCCGTTGTCTTCGCTGCTAGAGCGGTCGGCACGCCGGTACCGCGGATCACCTGGCAAAAGGTTAACCGAAGCCCGTTGCTTCTCTACTCTGTTTCGTGAAATTATTGAGGTTACTCGTTTCGTTTGACCGTGCAATACTGTTGTATCGTCGATTAGGATGGTGTGCCGATTGCCCCCGGGCCCGACGTCCGCATATCGACGGACGGCATCGGAGCCTCCAGCCTCGACATACCTTGCGCCAAGTTCACCGACGCTGCCTGGTATCAATGCACCGCACAGAACGTCGCTGGCTCCACTGCCACCCGGGCCCGTCTTTTCGTCGAGACCCCGAAGGGAACTACCCCCGAACCAAGACGCCTCAATTTACCCCGACCGACCAGAGTCATCGAACCCGAGTCAGTCCGGTTTCACAAAATTTTATCCGATACAAATATTTTTGCTCCGTAGCCGGACAACTTTGAATTTCATGAAAATTTCATGATTCGAGTGAGACAAATGTTTTTCGCAGACCCGCACCTGGCCCCGAGGTGATTTATCTACGACACGTGGAGCGTCCGAAACCCTATCTCCCTCCCCAGGAGGAAGATAGGATTTATCCGCCTCCCCGTTTCATCGTACCCCTGAGGGACGTTCATCGGATCGAGGGTGGACGCATTCACTTCGAGGCCAGAATCGAACCGGTGGGCGATCCGACTATGAGGGTGGAGTGGTATGTCAATGGCAGACCTTTGGAAGCGAGTGAGTACGACGTCTCGGAATCGGAGATATCGTTCGTTCCGGTCGAAGTTTTACGATCGAAATTAAAATGTATACCATTTGTTTGTTGTGTGTGTGTTTCAGGTTCCCGTGCCACATGCCTCTTCCGCTTCGGCTTCATTTCGCTGGATTTACTCAGCGTCGTGCTCCACGACAGCGGCGATTACGTCTGCCGCGTTGTAAGCTCGACCGGAGTTGCCGACTCTCGAGCCACCCTCGGCGTTACCCGTGAGACAAACTTCCACGAACCTATAAACAAATTATTGCAACACAGTTAGTTATTCGATAGTCAATGTCCGATGTCTTTGTTATTACGTTTCGACAGCTCGCGCAACGATCGAACAAACGAGCCAACATCCCGATAGCCTCCGTTACATCCAGCAACTCGAGGATTATTCAAAGTACCAGAGACAGGAGAGCGCCGAAGACCTCGCCTCCCAGCGTCCGGTATTCATCCGACCGCTCCAGGAACTCGGTGAGCTGCAGGAGGGACGCAATGCCCATTTCGAGGCCCAGCTCACGCCCGTCAGCGATCCGACGATGAAAGTGGAGTGGTACAAGGATGGAAGACCGATCACGGCTAGCTCGAGAATCACGACAATCTTCAACTTCGGTTACGTCTCACTCAATATAATGCACCTACGAGCTGAAGATGCCGGTTCTTACACCGTCAGAGCTGTGAATCGTTTGGGTGAAGCTGTCAGTTCCGCTTCGCTTCATGTATTCGGTCAGTACGATTGAATAACGAAAACACGCCCTACGACTTTTCATCTGGCAATTTTTTTTTCCATAAAACCAATACAGAGAAAAAAAAATCATTGAGAAACAATGTATTTTCAGCGCGCACAAGCGTCATCACCGATTTGGGAATCCCCGAGCAACACAAGTACATCGAGGCTACCGAGGAGTTGGAAGCCTATCAGCAGGCTATGCATCGAAAATACACGAGGGAACAGCCAGAACCCACGAGCCCACCGGAATTCAAATCTCCGATAAAAAATCAGTCAAATATACGCGAGGGCGGTTTTGCCCACTTCGAGGCGCGCCTCGAGCCGGTCGGCGACTCCGACCTACGAGTAGAGTGGCTCAAGGACGGACGCCCTGTAGAAGCTAGTACGTAGATTCGACGATTGTTATTTTTGCGAACGAAAAAGTTCATTAAAGTGTCTTTTTCGTTTTTGCTTTTTCACACTGTTTATGTGACAAAAAGTTGAGTTTTATCGAAATAAAAATAAGAGATACACCATGATCATTCGTTTTGTCGTGATTGCAGGTTCCAGAATAACGACTTTCTTCAATTTCGGCTACGTCGCCCTGACACTGAAATACGTGACGATCCACGACGTTGGAATCTACACGTGCCGCGCTTATAATCGCGTCGGCGAGGCTCAAACAACCGCTCAATTGAGCGTTATCAGTAAAAACGACGTGATATACGACAGTCAGCATCCGACGGGGTTGCAGAAGATCCAAACTCTGGAGGACTCGAGCCGTTACTCTCGTCAAGTTCAGGAGGAAACGCAGGTTACGCAAGCGCCCCGTTTCCTCGGACCATTGAAAGGAACCAACAAAATCGTCGAGGGTCAACGAGCTCACTTCGAGGCACGCGTCGAGCCGCAGAGCGATCTCACGATGAAAATCGAGTGGTATCACAACGGAAAAGTCATCACCGCCGCCAATAGGATACAAACTTATCACGACTTTGGATACGTCGCTATCGATATTCTTCAGGTTCGCCCCGAAGACGCCGGTGCTTATACGGTCGTCGCGAGAAACTCTCTCGGCGAGGCACGCCTCGACGCCAGCATGACAGTCGAGAGTGAGTTTTTCCATTATTTTCGTCTTATTTTAGTTTTTTTTTTTTTTCTGTATTTGCCATTTTTTCCTATCGTCATTGTATCAGAAAATGTTGACTCAATTTATGAAACTTTTGTTTCAGCGCGCTCGAGCATCGACACGAGCAGCATGCACCGCGGTCTCCACGAGAAGACTCAGCGCCTCGAAGAATCGAAATTCGTCGAACCTCACTATCACATCGAGGAGATCTCCAAGTCCAAGCCGATATTCGTTCAACCGTTGAGCGATCCGAAACCCATGAGCGAGGGTAAAAACATTCATCTGGAGTGTCGTCTGGAGCCAATGGGTGATCCGACTATGCGAGTCGAGTGGTTCCAGAACGGACGTCCCGTAACGGTCGGCTCGAGATTCCGAACGTATTACGATTTTGGATTCGTGGCTTTGGACATAGTTCACGCAACCGCCATCGACTCCGGAGAGTACACCGTGCGTGCTACTAATCATCTCGGGACCGCGCACACGTCCGCGTGCGTCCGGGTCATCGGCAGATCGGACGTCCTCACCGACACCCAGAACGAACAGTCTCTGGAGCAGATACAGATGCTCGAAGATTCGTCCAAGTATCGGAGGACTCAGCGGGAAGACGTTACCGTCGTTCAGGCTCCTCAATTCACCAGGGCACTGCACAATATCGAGACCGTTGAACTGACAAACGTTCACTTGGAGTGTCGTCTTCAGCCCGTAGGCGACTCGTCGATGAGAGTCGACTGGTTCGTAAACGGACGTCCGGTAACGACGGGCCATCGTTTCCGACCCTCCTACGAGTTCGATTACGTCGCCCTCGACATTCTCGGAGTTTATCCCGAGGATTCGGGTGTTTACACCTGTCAAGCGAGAAATCAACTCGGCGAAGCCGTCACCTCGTGTTCCGTTCGGGTCCACGCCAAGAAGGATCTTCTGCTCGAGAGTCAACATCCCGAAGGCTTGGAGAGAATTCAATATCTCGAGGACGCATCGAGATACAAGAGAAACGAGCTCGTCGACGAGGTCGTGAACGTTAAGCCAAAATTCGTAACTGTGCCGAAGAACCAGGAAAATCTCAGGGAAGGACAGCATGCTCACTTTGAGTGCAAACTCGAACCGGTTACTGACTCGAACCTGAAGGTCGAGTGGTTCAAGAACGGTCGTCCAGTGACCATAGGTACCCATCCGAACGTTCCCCGACATTGTCAATTTCGTCAGGAACTCTTTGGTATTATATTTTTTCTTTGAATTTTCCAGGACACCGCTTCCGTCCCATTCACGATTTCGGCTACGTCGCCCTCGACGTTATCGATCTGATAGCCGAAGATTCCGGCACGTACACCTGTCGCGCCGTAAACCTCGTCGGCAGTGACGAGGTCAGCTGCACTCTCGGTTGCCGTTCGACCGCGCAGATTCTCACGAATACCCAGAATGAGATGGGTCTCGAGCAGATACACTATCTCGAGGACAGATCGAAATATCAGAGGCGCGAGGTCACCGAAGAGACGACGACCCAGGCGCCGATCTTCACGACTTCGCTCAAGAGCGTGGAGATCAAGGAAGGACAGCGTGCCCACTTCGAGTGTCGACTCATTCCCGTTTCCGACGCGACGATGAAAGTCGAGTGGTTCCACAACAATACACCGGTCAAGGCCGGCTCTCGTTTCGTCGAGACAAACAGCTTCGGTTTCGTCGCTCTCGACATCATGTACGCTTATCCAGAGGACGCCGGAAATTATACGTGCCGCGCTAGAAACGCCATCGGCGAAGCCATCACTTCCGCGACTGCAGTCGTCCACTGTACGTATACTCATCGCACTATTAGCGTAAGCTACCGGTATCGTATAGCGCTAGCACGTTCTTGTGGCTCGGTTTCTTTGCACCCACGTTATGAATTAACAAATTCAAAAGACGCAAATTTATTCCAACTCATCCCAACAATATTAGCCTATTGTCTTATTCATTGGCAAATAATAATTTCGTCACTTTTACGGCAACAGCGAAAAAATCGATATACATGGAATCCCAGCGGGAGGAGGTTCTCCAGCGTTTGCGCCACTTGGAAGATTCATCGAGATATCAGCGTAAGGCCGTGCAAGAAGAAACCGTCAGCCAAGCTCCGGTATTCACGATGCCGATCAAGGATCTTCGCGTCGCCGAGAATCAGGCGGCGCACTTTGAAGCTCGAGTAATCCCCGTTGGTGATTCCAAGCTTAAGGTCGAGTGGTTGCGTAACGGAGTGGCGATTGAAGCTTGTAAGTTCTCACGGCGTGTATATACGTATATTCGAAGAAAAAGTTTTCCTCGAGCAAAGCCAACGGATGTTGATTCTTTCATTTTTTTTTGCCCAGCCAATCGAGTGACGACGATGCACGACTTTGGCTACGTTGCCTTGAACATGAAGTATGTAAATCCCGAAGATTCCGGCACCTACACCTGCCGTGCAATTAACGATCTTGGCGAGGCAGTTACATCAGCAACTCTATTCGTGCAGTGTAAGTATTTCTCACGAGCATCTCTCTCGTACTTTTTCATTGTTTCTGTTGCAGTAGATTGTGCGCAAGACTTTCTATAGGCCGAGAGAAGCCCGACAGAGGCTCTGATAAACGCCGAGAAAGTTTCCCATTTATACATCCTTTGTCGTTTAAATTTTTGTGCGTTTTACTTATGTCGAGCAGCTAAGGCGGCCCTGCAATTCGAGTCGCAGCACGAGAGTTCCCTCGCTAAACTGCAAGCCCTCGAGGACACGAGCAAGTATCAGCGTCGCGAGGAGGAGGAGTTTGTCGTTAAGGACAAACCCTCTTTCACCGTTAAACTTAACGGCCCAACGAACCTGGTCGAGGGACAAAGCGCACACTATGAGTGCCGCATCGAGCCCTATCCCGATCCGAACATGAAAGTCGAATGGTTCCACAATGGAAAGCCACTGTCGACCGGTCACAGATACAGGACCACTTGCGACTTTGGTTTCGCTTCCCTCGACGTTATGAGTGTCTACGCCGACGACTCGGGCACCTACACTTGCCAAGCGACAAATAAACTCGGCTCCGCTCAAAGCTCCATACAGCTCAACGTTAAATGTAAGTATTTTTCGTTTTCGTTTTCGTTTTCGTTTTTTTTTCTTTTTGGAAACCTCGTATTCTCTCCGTTGGTGGAAAGCTAGGTGTACGCATGAGTAGACAGCCGATCACCCGCGGTACATTATTGTGTGAGCCTTGTTGATGCAAATTTTAATTTTTATCTTATTCATTGAAATTTTTCATATTTTTTTTCGCAGCTCGGGCTTCCATAATCCGTGAAACTCAGCACGAGGGTGCTCTCAGGAAGATTCAATATCTCGAGGATGATTCCCGTTACAAACGAACCGACGAGGAGGACGTAATAATAGCGGAGAAACCAAAGTTCGGCAGACCCTTGAAGAATATCGAGCACTTGCCCGAGGGCAAGAGCGCTCATCTCGAAGCTACTCTGACACCGGTAAACGATCCGACGATGGTCGTCGAGTGGTACAGGGACGGTAGACCGATTCCTCAGGGTCACAAATTTAAAACGACTTACGACTTTGGTTACGTCGCTCTGGATATTCTTTACGCTTATCCCGAAGAGTCCGGTACTTATATGTGCAAAGCGAGGAACGCTGTCGGCGAAGCTGTTACCACTTGTGTCATTTCCGTCGATTGTAAGTGAATTTTTCCAATTTTTTGCTTCTATCTGTTTTTTTTTTTTTTTTTTTTTACGAAACAAAAGAAACCTGTTCTGTGCTCTGGGCGGTAGTGTCAAAATTTTCGAGTGGGCAATAGCCAACGAATTCGAGGCTGTGCTATTAATTTATTTCTCTTTGTTCGTTCAAATAAAGCCAAGCAAGGTTTATTCTTGGATACACTGGACGCTCAGCGTTTGGAGAAGATTCGGCAATTGGAGACCGTCGAGGTTAAGGAAGAGATCGAGAAGGAGATTGTACATGAAAAACCTGTGTTCCTCACTCCGCTCAACAACCTGGATCATCTGAAAGAAGGCGAACACGCTCATCTCGAGTGTCGAGTGGAGCCGATAAACGATCCAAACTTAAAGATCGAATGGTGGGTGTCCGAGAATAGAATAAAGATAAATCCATTAGCGAATAAAAAAAATTGATGAGAAAAACCAAAGCCGATTTCAAGGAAATTTTCGATCGGAAGATATTGGAAATATTAATTTACGAAAATGATTTCGTTCAGGTTCGTGAATGGCGTTGCCATCAAGACCGGGCATCGTTTCCGTACAACCCACGACTTTGGATATGTCGCTCTGGACATCCTCTACGCGTATTCCGAAGACTCCGGAACGTACATGTGCAAAGCTACGAATCTCGCTGGGGAAGCCGTTAACACTTGCACCATAAGAGTCGGCTGTAAGTTTTCTTTTCGCGGATTATTTCGCGAGCAACGTCAAACCCAATCGTTACCCATCGATTTTCCGATTCAGCGAAAAATGAAAAACGTCCTTCCGTCGCGTCCCGTTCCATGTCCGTTTCCGAACCCATTCTCGCTGATAGTACGGGTCTCGAAAAACCAAATGAACTCGAAAGTATCGACGTGCCGAACTCCGAGCCCGAGGTCGAAGAAAACAAGAAAACTAATGAATTCCGGGGCGGGGATGATTCGACGTTGCCGCAAAGATCGTTCCGAGAAAACGACAACGACGATGTTAGAATGAAGGGTGGCGGCGGCGGCTGTCCCAATGCCCCCGATGCAAAAGATTTCGCCTATCGAAGAGTTTCCTTCCGCGATCCCCCGGAACATCGAAAAAATTTTAACACGAAGAATATACGTTCGGCATTTCGCAAAAGTAATATTTCATATCGCGGAAAGGATAAGAGAAAGTCCTCGGATGGACACCGTCGAGACGATGAGTCATCGTACCGAACCTGTTGATCGGTTTTTTCCCCATCGAGTAAAAAAAAAAACCTTGCATTTCCGTGTGTTCTCAAAATTGTATTCGGCGTTGAGAAGCTTCAAAATGAATTTTCAGCTCGTCGAAGCATCCTTCTGGAAACTCAGCATCCCGACGGCTTGGAGAAGATCCGCGAGCTCGAGGCCCAAGGTCACCCGGCGCGCCTCGAAGTAGAAGAGCCACCGGCCATGCCTCCCCGATTTGTGACGGAACTCGGGGTAAGCGTAGAAAAAAAAAAAAAAAAAAAAAGTATCACCCTCATCGACAAATTCCTTTGATCTCATGAAAAATTACGCGCGTCCCCGTTTTCTCAGGGCACAACGGAGATTTACGAGGGTCAAACGGCTCACTTCGAGTGCCAAGTCGAGCCTCTTCACGATGCCAATCTTCGAATCGAATTCTACCACAACGGCAAGTCTCTTCCGTCCGCCTCTCGTTTTCACGTTACCTTCGACTTCGGATACGTCGCTCTGGACATCGGTCACGCGGTACCCGAGGACGCCGGCGAATATTCCGTCCGCGCGATAAACGCTCTGGGTCAGTGTACCTCCAGGATCGAGCTGAAGGTTATACCGCGCGACAATATAATCCTCGAATCGCAGCGTCCAGAGGGACTGGACAAGATTCGCGAGCTCGAGTCCCAACAGCCTTGGAAGCGCCCGGACGTTACGGAACCACAGACCCGTCAGCGTCCGGTATTCACTCAACCGTTACAGAACATCGACGCGATACCCGAGGGCACGACGGCGCACTTCGAGTGCCGTCTCATTCCCGTCGGCGACCCGACCCTCAAGGTCGAGTGGTTCAGAAACGAAAAGCCCCTGGAGGACAGTTCCAGAATCACCAAGGTCCACGACTTTGGTTACGTCTCGTTGGACATAACTCACATCCGCGAGAACGACGAGGGGGTCTACATGTGCAGAGCCTCGAATCCTCTCGGCGAGGCTGTAACGACGGCATCGATGAGAGTCCGTACGAAAGCCAGTATCCAACTGGACAGCCAGCATCCCGAGGCGCAGAAGAGAATCGCCGCGCTGGAAGCTGACAAGGGTCCGAGTCGGGCCGAGGAGCCCGACAAAGCCTTCGACAAGCCGATCTTCACGCAGCTGCTGACCGGGCCGACGGAGCTCTGGGAGGGTCAGGTGGCTCGGTACGAGTGCCGAGTGGTGCCGGTCGGCGACGGTAATCTTCGATTCGAATGGTACGTCAACGGCGTCGAGCTGAACATGGGCTCGCGTTTCCACGTTAGCCATGACTTTGGTTTCGTCACGCTGGACATCGTGAAGGTGATCGCCGAGGACTCCGGTGTCTACAGCTGTAAGGCTATAAACAAAGCGGGCGAGGCCGTGTCCTCGATATCGTTGAAGGTTAAAGCACGCTCGGCCGTCGAGAAGGACGCGATCCAACCGGACGCCTGGCAAAAGATTCAACTGAAGGAGGCGGAGATGAACAAGGTGCCGGAGATGTTCGTGGACACGACGCCCCAGCAGGCACCGGTCTTCACGACTCACTTGAAGAGTTTCGACAAGCTTCAGGAGGGTCAACACGTGTATCTGGAGGCACAGGTCGAACCGCGGGCCGATCCGAATCTTCGTACCGAATGGTTCAAGAACGGTGTATCCCTGCAGACGGGCGCGAGGCTTCGCAGTACATTCGACTTTGGCCTCGTTACACTGTCGATAAATGGTTTGCGGGCCGACGACTCGGCGATTTACACGTGCAAGGCGACGAATCTTCTCGGGGAGGCCGTGTCGACGTGTACCTTGAAGATAGACGATCGTCACTGGCTTCTCGGTGACACGCTTCATCCCGACGCTCTTCCGAAGATCGACGCCCTGGAACAGCCGTCCGTCGGTAGCGGCGAGCGACCGGAGCCAACTTACGAGGAACCGGTATTCATAACTCACCTGAACAACGTCGAGTGCACCGAGGGTGACAACGTACACTTCGAGTGCAACGTCGAGCCGTCCAAGGATCCGACGATGAAGATCGAGTGGTTCACGAATGGGAAACCCCTGCCGAGCGGCGCGCGTTACAAATCCACCTACGACTTCGGTTACGTGGCCCTCGACATAAATCACGCCTACGAGGAAGACTCCGGAATGATCACCGTCAAAGCCAGCAACGCGAAGGGCACCGCTCAGACCACCGGTACGCTAAAATGCACGAGCAAGCAGAGCATCTATCTGCAGACCCAGCATCCTCAGGGTGAGAGGGGCCTGGAGAAGGTGAAAGAGACCGAGGACGCGATCCTCTCGAAATCGCGAAGACCCGAGGACGGTCCGGAACACGAGTTCCCGAAACCCGTGTGGACGGTACCCGTGCAGCCCGAGTTCAGGCTCGGCGAGTCTGAACCCCTTCATCTGGAGGGTCAGGTCGAGCCCAAGGCCGATCCCAACTTGAACATCGAATGGTACTTCAACGGCAAAGCTTTGGAGCACGGGGCCCGCTTCAAGATTACCAGCGACTTTGGATTCGTGACCCTCGATCTTACCGACGTTTACGACAGAGACTCGGGAATTTACACGTGCAAGGCTTACAACAAGGCCGGCGAGGCGTTCACGTCGACGACGGTTTATTGCTCGACGAGGGAGAACGTTATCGAGAGCTCGCAACATCCCAAGGGAAGGGAGGGTCTCGAGGCGATACAAGATCTCGAGGAGTCGCTGAAACGGGCCGACGGGAAAGCTCCCGACAGCGACGAGGGACATCCACCGGTGTTCACGTCCCAATTCGAGAATCTGACGAATCTCTCGGAGGGCGAGATCGCCCACTTTGAGGCGTCGCTGACACCGACCGGCGATCAGACGATGGTCGTCGAGTGGTTCTACAATGGAAAAGCATTGGACGCGAGCCATCGTACCCGCACCGTCTACGCCTTCGGCATGGTCGTTCTCGAGGTACTCGGAACGAAAATCGAAGATTCGGGCACGTACTCGTGTCGGGCGACGAACAAATGGGGCAGCGCCGAGATAAGCGTTGTCCTCGAGTGCGTCGACAAGTCCAAGGGACAGAAACCAAAATTCACGACGCACATTCGAAGCCTCGAGGGCCTCAAGGACGGACAATCCGTGCACTTCGAGTGCACCCTCGTTCCCGTGGGCGATCCAGCGATGAAGGTCGAGTGGTTCCACAACGGTCAACCGCTTCGTCACTCGTCGCGTTTCAAGATGGTCTCGGACTTTGGTTTCGTCGTCATGGACATCGCGGGTGTAATGGCACACGATAGCGGCGAGTACGTGTGCAAGGCCAGCAACAAGTACGGTGAGGATTTCACCAGAGCGACGATCAAGTGTTTCGGCAAGAGCGGAGTTTATCTGGACTCGTTGCAGCCCGACTCGTTGGCGAGAATTCGCGAACTCGAGAGCTTCGGCGGTGTCGGTGAGCGTGCGACGCCGACTACACCGACCGGCGGACCACCGAGATTCGTCACGCAGATAATCGACGTGACGAGACTCGTGGAGGGACAGTCGGCGCACTTCGAGGCCCGACTGACACCCGTCACCGATCCCGATCTCATCGTCGAGTGGTACTACAACGGCAAAAAGTTACCCCACGGGCATCGCTACAGGACCTTCCATGACTTTGGCATCGTGATCCTCGATATACTTTACTGTTACGAGGAAAATTCCGGTGTCTACGAGTGTCGCGCCGTCAACAAGTACGGCGAAGATTCTACCAAGGCGACCCTCAAATGTCTCTCCAAGGCGAATCTCGTTCTCGAGTCGCAGCTTCCGAAGGGTATGGAGGGTGGCCTCGAGAAGATTCAGAGTCTCGAGGACGCGATGATTCGAACGCGGGACGAGAAGTCGGTCGAGGAGCGTGGAAAAGCACCGGTCTTCACTGTCCCGTTGAGTAACATCGACGGTCTACGAGAGGGCGAGAGTTCTCACTTCGAGGCACGACTCACGCCCACGGACGATCCCAGGCTCAAGGTCGAATGGTTCTGGAACGGCAAGCCCCTCAGAACCGGTTCGCGTTTCCGTACGTTCTGCGACTTTGGCTTCGTTATCCTCGAGATATCGCCGATCTATCCCGAGGACTCGGGCGAGTACAGCTGCCGCGCCACCAACGACTACGGCGAGGCCGTGACGACTTGCACGATGAAGTGCACCGGTAAGCGCAACATTATCCTCGAGTCCCAGCTCCCGAAGGGTATGGAAGGTACGATCGACAAGATCGCCGAGTTGGAGGGCCTCGGAGGCGAGCCGGGACAGATAATCGCCGACGACGACACCGGCAGACCGCCCGAGTTCGTCACCACTCCGTCCGACCTCACCCTCGCCGAGAATTCTCTCGCTCACTTCGAGTGCAGACTCCTGCCGGTGAACGACTCGAGCATGAGGGTCGAGTGGTTCCACAATGGAAAACCCCTGTCGGCCGGTTCCCGTATCAAAACGATTCACGACTTTGGCTTCGTTATTCTGGAGGTCGCGAACTGTTATCAGCGTGACTCCGGTCTCTACACCTGCAAGGCCACCAACAGACACGGCGAGGCGACTGTTTCGTGCAAGCTTCAGGTACGCGGTCGCCAGGGAATAATCCTGGAGCCCCAACTACCGACGAACTTCAAAACCGGCACCGAGAGCATTCAGAAACTCGAGGAGGCTCTTCACAAACGCGAGGAGATAATGGCCGACGAGGAGACGCCGCGTCCGCCGAAGTTCACCGTCGAGCTGAAGAACATCGAGATCGAGGAGGCCGGACCGAGTCACTTCGACTGTCGCGTGGAACCTTCGGGCGATCCGACGATGCGGATCGACTGGTTTCACAATGGACGACCGTTCGCCACTGGTTCCCGGGTCCATCAGATCAACGACTTTGGCTTTATATCGCTCGATCTCTCGTACACTTATGCCCGTGACAGCGGCGAGTACGTTTGTCGCGCTACGAACAAGTGGGGCTCGTGCACCACCACTGCCACTATAACTTGTACCTCGAAGAAAACCGTTGATTTCGACTCGCAACTGCCCTCCGGCATGAGCGGCGAAAAGCTCAAGGAGCTCGAGAGGGGTCGGGTCTCGGAGGCACCACCCCCCGAAGACATCCCCCGCGAACCGCCGCGCTTCGTCACGCAGATCGCTTCGGCGACGGTCGAGGAGAGCGAACCCGTGAGGTTCGAGTGTCGCGTCGAGCCCAAGGAGGATCCCAATTTGAGAATCGAGTGGTGGAGAAATGGCAAACTCATCCCGGCCGGTCATCGCTACAGATCGGTCTACGACATGGGCTTCGTCGCCATGGATATCCTCTATGTTTATCCCGAAGATTCTGGCGAGTATGTCTGCAGAGCCGTCAATGATTACGGTGAGGACACGACGAGGGCTTCGGTTTCCTGCAAAACTGTGCCGAGCATTATACTCCAGAATCAAGTGCCAAAGGGCATGAAGAAATCCGAGGCTCTCATGCAGATGGAAGCAACGATAAAGAAGTATACCTCGGAGGTGCATCTGACCGAGGACGATCTCTATGACTCCGAGAAGCGGCAACCACCGAGATTCGTCACCCAGATTCAAGATCAGCTGGAACTCGTCGAAATGAACAGCACCAAGTTCGAGTGTCAACTGGCGCCTGTCGGCGATCCGAATATGAAGGTCGAATGGTTCTTCAATGGAAAACCCCTACCTCACAAGAACAGATTTTCGCCGATCTACGATTTTGGATACGTGGCGATGAACTTCGGATGGGTTTATCCGGAGGACAGCGGCGAGTATCTCTGCAGAGCTACGAATCTTTATGGGATGGATGAGACCAGGGCTGTTATCAGGACATCCGGAAAACCGGGAATCATCTACGAGTCTCAACTGCCGAAGGGCATGAAGAGTATCGAGATGATCAGGGAAATGGAGGCTGCTTGGCAAGTGTACGTTGAATCTTCATATACATATACGTATTTCATTGTATGGCATTCCAGTGGTTATACCGATGTTACAAATTTTTAGATCTGGCAGACCTATTTTTCATACCGATCTTTTTATTTTTTATTATAGAGTTCCGGAGGAGGGAGTCGAGGAGGAAAAAGTTCGATCGGCTCCGGTTTTCGTTAGCAAGCCGGAAGCTTGCGTGGTGGAGGAAGGTGACTGCTCCAGATTCTGTTGTCGAGTTACCGGCCATCCGAGACCTCGAGTTATGTGGATCATCAACGGACATACCGCTGTCAATGTGAGCATTGCCCCATCGGCATCGTCGACTACGACGTATCGACCGAAATCCATTAAATCAATCGATACCCGATCGCACTGGACGATCCCTTCTCGATCGTATTCGCAATCTTTGTGTGATCGAGCAGCGAACATTTTTGAAATCCAACTGTCGCCTGTTCTCGATATTTTACCGTGGATCTTTTTTGTTCCAGGGTGCGCGCTACAAACTCACGTACGACGGCATGTACCATTTGGACATACCGAAGACTCGTCAGTACGATAATGGCAAAGTCGAGGTCATAGCTCGGAGTTCGGTCGGCGAAACTCGTTGCGAAACTACACTGACCGTCAAGCCTAGGAGCGACGACTATCGTGGAGTATTGAAAAATTCTCCGAGGCGTAAGTACACGAGCCCGTGGGGTTCCGGCACATGGAATACTCGAAACTTGGTGCATCCTCCCGAGTTTTTCGAATTTTCGCAAAATTCCGAAAGCGCGATAAATTCCAGTCTCGTGAATGAAACGGAATGGTTGAAAACGAGAAAGTATATGAGTTGCCTTTTACGTAACGCGGACGATGCAACGAGTAAAAGCCATGACTCTCGAAACGATTCGACGTTATACAGGAGTTATCTAACATTGGCACAAGTTGAACACAAATCAATGACTACGCCCAATTTTACCGAGATATCACTTAAAAATTCGAGCATCCAACATAAATTTTCTACGAGACACATACAGTCCGTGAGGGAACATGGCATACAATCAGTAAACAATTATTCAACAACAGTACTACTACCCGACAATCGTGATTCGCACACCATAAATATATCAAAGATAATCCTTCACCGGCCCTGCACCTGCTCCCACTGCACCCCAGTAGTATCGACCATCGCCGCTTCTACCGACGAAACGACCATCGATATTCGAGAGAATAAAAGTCAGCTCCGAACCGAACAATACCGTGAGGCAGTAAGTTTCACGCATACAGCGAGGAAAGACTTGCTTCATGTATGGGACACTGCGAAGATCGTTCGGTAAAGTTCACGGCCCCTTTCCGGTAAACGTATTCAATTAAATTCTATATCGATGGATTGCAATTGATGTTGTTGTTGAATTATACGTTTCCGTCGCAACGTTTGTATCTTGCGATACCCGACAAACTTCTTCGTTCTTTCTTTACCCTGTTTCGGATGAAAAAAAAAAGTAAACCGAACGCAAATCCGAGATGTTTTTCGTACAGCATTCTAAAGGCATTGCCGCAATTTATCTTGTGAACTAACCATTTACTAGGTGAACGGATACTGGCCGTCATTTATATATTTTTTCAGTGTTGCTGCAAGTCTGTGTTTTTTTTTTTTTTTTTTTTTTTTTCGCGGAAGCGTCACAGTGATGAGACTTATTTTACACGATTAATTACCGCGCAATAGATTTGGCTCAGCCACATGTCCGTTCGTCTACTACCCCCCCCCCCGACCGGTTCAACCCTTTTAATCCCATTCAATCCTACCCCGAATCGGAAACGAGGATGTTACATAAAACGAATCATCTCGTTAAAGAATCCCCACTGTTGTCCGGCGAATGAAGTACTGTGTCGTATCATTGTCGTCGTTAAAACCAAAGTATCAAAATATTTACCGTCGATTATAATAATTACTATATGTCGAATTATTTTTTGTTTATGTTTACATTACGTTATTTTCTTCTCTCTCACGATAAACGTTATGTCGTAACGCACCGAGAATGTTGTTGGGCATGCATTGACGAGGCCAAGATTGGCTTCGTTGTTTTTTTTTTGTTTTTTTTTTTTTGTTTTTTTTGTTTTTTTTTCTGAATTCCTTATAGCACGTTGACGTGTATCCGATAACTGTTTTGTACAACATGAGTTTTTGCCCAGCGTGGTACGATTACGGACTGACACAATACCAATCCGAGCGCCAAGACACGGAACTGGAGCGTGTCTTCGACGAGCGTCATCAGACGGTCTCGCAGGGCATCGATATCGCTACGGAACATCTCGGTCAAAAGGTCTTCAAGGCACCCGAGACCGATTGGCAAAAATCTGTTAAGACAAAGAAGACAGAGGATTATTACACAAAGTTGATGAGTCTCGAGGAAGAACAGTTACTGAAAGAGGCGAGACTGAGAGAATCTAGTCACCAGTTCGCTATACCCGGAGATAAGCTCGTTGCGGACTCAATGGCTAAGGGGATGGCTCAGAAATATCAGGAGAGCCTGTGAGTACCGACGTAACTGATTGATCAGTAGAGACGATAATTTGTTACATGAACGAGTCGTTGATAAGTTATTTTTCTCCAGAGAGACGCAGCCCCAAGAGCCCGCGGAACCACCGCCGAGATACGTGAGGAAGCCTCACGTAACCGAGGTCGACATCGATTCGGAGAAGATAAAAACGAGCGGCAGATACCCACCGGGTCCCTCGGAGTCGACGATTCACGGACGCGAGGTTCACGTTGCGAAGCAGAAACAGACGCAGAAGGAAGTGAAGGGTGACACTGAGATAACGAGAAAGATAACGGCAACGGAAACAACGGAGGTCGAGCACAAAGCCAAGACGCAGGAACGCGTTGTTCAGGGACAAGTGAAACCGGCCAAACCGCCGGTATTCACAAAGAAGATTCAACCCTGTCGGGCTTTCGAACAGGAGCAAGCGAGATTCGAGGTTGAGTTCGACGGCGACCCATTGCCGACCATTAAGTGGTATCGCGAAGATTTTCCAATCCAGAACTCATCGGATCTCCAGATTCATACTTTCAGCACCAAATCCGTGCTCATCGTTCGTCAAGTCTTCATGGAAGATTCCGGAGTATTTTCGGTAATCGCCGAGAACCGAGGTGGCAAAGCGAAATGCAGCGCCAATCTTGTAGTTGAAGAGAGAAGAAGGCAAGGAGCGCGAGGAGGTGTCGTACCGCCGAGCTTTATTTCCACTATCCAAAATACCTCGGTGACGACCGGACAATTGGCTAGATTTGATGCCAAGGTTGCCGGCACTAAACCCATGGATGTTTACTGGCTGAAGGTGAGAAAAAACATTCGAATGCTAATGCTCAACGATAAATTAGAAAAAAAAAAACAAAAAAAACAAAAAAACGGCAAAAGAATAAAAAAAATTTCAATTCGATAAATTAGACGAAATTGAATGATCTATGAAACTCATGTTTCTGCATCGCAGCGTGAATAAATTTCGTTTTTTTTTTATCCTTCATCCACAGAATGGCAAGAAAGTTTCACCGGACATTCGCTACAAAACTCTGGAGGAAGACAACACGTATACCTTGTTGATATTGGAGACCGTACCGGAAGATACGACCAAGTACGAATGCGTTGCGATCAACAAAGCCGGAGAGGCACGCTGTGAGGCTGAGTGCACCGTTCGCGGACCCCAGTCGCCTACGGCGAAGCCCTCGAAGCCATCCACACCGGGTATGGAAAAGGCACCAGCGGTTGCCGAGCCACTGAGAGATCAGACTATCAAGGAGGGTACGGCCGTAGCTTTCGAATGCAAGATGACGGGAAAACCAGTACCTACTATACAATGGAAAAAGAGCGACAAGGTGACTCTCATGAAATATACCATCGACTATTAACACTCAAATAGCAGGTTGTTATGGCTCAGGCGCGCCGCACCCACGGTCTCGCACTACGTAATTTCCGGTGCAAGAATTTCATTACTTACTCACCGGTCGGTTCTGTTGGATTTGTCTCAGGTCATCAAACCCTCGAAATACTTCCAAATGCAGAAGGAAGGTGAACGCTGCACTCTGAGGATCTCCGAGGCTTTCCCCGAGGATGAAGGTGTCTACAAGTGCATCGCTAAAAATCCCGCTGGCGAGGTGACGACCTCGGCGAATTTGCGCGTGCTAGGTACGCTTGCATTAAATTCTGTGTGCGTGTGTGTGTGTGTGTTTTTTAAATCCAAGAACAATATCTGTTTATTCGACTTATTGAATGTAATAAATGTATACTTGTTCTTTATAGCACCCGATAGCACAGACGTTTTGCCAAAGCTCTCGCCCCTCAAGGACCAAATCGTTCTGGAGGGACAGCCAGCCCAGTTCAAGACCCAAGTCAGCCCACCGAAAGCAAAACCGACTATCCAATGGTACAGGGACGGTGCCCTCATACCTCAGTCGCCCGATTTTCAGGTGAGAATGTCGAACTTCCATCCCGTTTTTTTTTATCCATCGACGGAGAACTATAGTCGTTGACGGTGTCGGAATGTTACGCGAAGGGTTCTCGAAAATTAACCCAACAGTACATGTACTCATTTTTATTCTTTATTATTCGTTTGCAGATGATACACGAAGGTAATAACGCCGTTCTTCTGATAGCGACGACCTACGAGGAAGACACCGGTACCTTCACTTGTCGCGCAACAACATCGGCCGGCACCGTGGAAACATCGGCGAAGCTCATCGTCAAAAGTAAGAACTAAAAAGCCAAAAGCAACCATTATAAAATTAATAGCTAACTCACAGTGTGATAATGGGACTGGTGGATTCCTCGTTTTATCCTCGCATTCCTCATTTTTTAAAGAGAAGGAAAATTTGAAAAAAGAAAAAGAAGAAAAAAACCAAACAAAAATACGAGTGAGTTTTATCGCGAAAGCTCTACATCAAAATCGAGCGATGAGTTGACCCCGACGACGGGTCAGGGCTTTTGCGAGATTCAGCCAAGCTCCCTCCACGCTGCGAACGTGGCCCAACGATAATAGTCATCGGGCCTAAAAAGAAGGAACCAACAAAATTATCTATCCTCTGCTTGTTTGCCACTTCTCAAATAACTCAGTAGAGAGAAGACAGTACAAATAGAACGGCGTAAAGAAAAACGAAAAAAAAAAAAAACACATATATCGATGGTTAAAAAAAAGAGCGATAACTACCAATATTTCGTAGCCACTAGTCGTTTCGTCCTATAATCACACTCGCGTGAGCCGGGAAGTTTTTTCGATTTCTTCGCTACTAACTCCTCGTTCTGGTTGCACAGGTCGTTGAACCAGGGTAACTCTATGTGTGAGAATCACTTGTGAATAATAAATAGTTATAGTAGAACGTCGTAATATAAAACGTATGGGTGGTCCAAAAAAAAGTAGAAAAGAAAAATGAAACAAAAAAAAAACAAAAAATTTAGAGTCCTAAATGATTTCAATTTCGTCTAGCAGAGACGTAGGAGAGGTGCATTTCGACAACTAGACAGACGAATACGATATCGTCATAGGATTAAAGAGCAAACCACAGACGCTCGAAGAAGAGCTATGAGATTTTTTTTTTTTGTTACAAAAAAAATCGTGACGAAAAAAAATAGCAAGTCGAGTGATAAAAGAAAGAAAAGAAGCAACCATACACCTAAGCTACTACGACCTATAAACCCTCAACTCGATCACACCCATTCGTATATAGCCTCATCGTATACATGATATATATAATATACGAATTATTTATTCGTCATATCGTAATAGCCTCGTGAGAACGCACGCAAAGAAAAACTACACAACGAACGCAGTCACATGTACTCTTACCTTCAACCAATTAATTTATTACTGTACAATGGAAGGTCTAATAAAAATGATGCTTCGAGCACGAGAAAAACAACAACAACAAAAACTCATGTTCGTATCTGTTTCGCTGACTATTGCGAGGATCTCAAGAATGAGATCGTGTTAAAGAGCTTATGTAAGGTTCTTTTTTTTTTTGCACACGGCACTGTATTAAGGAAGGAACGTCTGTAAAACAAATCGTATATCTGTTACGTCGAGGATTGACGATTGGAACAAGTTCAAAAATCCGTCGAGATTCGTTCGGCGCCGGATTGACATCGAGACGAGAAGTTGCGCGAGAGAAGATAAAAGTTGCGATTGAACGAATGAACGATGAAGGAAGCAACGCGTGAATTGCTTCTCATTTCATTAGATCTGTCTCAGTTCAATGAGCTTTGAAAAATTGAGTTTCTTGCGAAAACGCATTGGAGTCTCGAAATAATTATCTATGTATAATCTTCGATTGGACAATATTTGACAGAATAAAATTTTAAAATATATTGTATACGATATAATATTATTCCCGATATAACTGAATCAACTTTGAGAAAAAAAAAAGAAAAAAAGAAAAAAAAATTCTTTTCGATGTTAGACGTTCGGTCCGATAATAAGTGAGAGCGATGAAAATGTTACCTAGTCGAAATGAAATGTGTATGGACCCCCCCGGGGAGGCGTGCGGAAATTTAGCGCGATGCTCCCTGTACATAGATCGCGATTGCGTCCCGCTTTCGGTAGACGCGAGACCGCCTCTCTCGTGGTACGCGTGCCGTGTGCACTCGTGGCTAGGGCTACTTATGCTATTTCTGATCCGCGTGACGTGTATTACATTACCGGCCTATATTTGGCGCGGTTGAGACACGTCGGCCAGTGCGAGAGCGAGAGAGAGAGAGAGAGAGAGAGAGAGAGAGGGCGGGGAGGGGGCATCGACGCTTTCCGTAATCCGCCGCGAAATCGTAAGTCCGTTAACAAACATTCTCGTTTGCTGACCGAGATTTTCTCGTCTCACCGCATCATGCGAGTTCTCCACGAAGCGAGCACCGCTGCGTATCTTCTCTCACGCATCTTCCATCCGGCGTTTTCGCGTCAACGTTCGCTGGACGCCTCGATGTACCCGACCCACCGTTACATTCGCCATAATAATAATAATAATAATAATAATAATAATAATAATAATAAGAAGAAGAAGAAGAAGAAGAAGAAGAAGCGACGATCCGTGGCAAAATTAGACTCGCGTGGAAACGGCGAGCGTGCGTTGATCCCGTGCCAAGATAATAAATTCATCGCAACACAAGCGAGTCATCCGGTTCACTTTGAAATCTGCAACTTCTCCGTGACGCACACGCACGCGCACACACATCCCCACTCCCTCATTACATTTGCATAGCCGAAGATTTTTTTTTGTTCGTCCCTCGGCGACTCGAGCGGAAGATTTTTCATGGTTGAATCGTCTTCGACCTTGAATAAAATCCGAACCACCTGACGCACACGGCGCACGACGCTCCCGAAGAATTTGTCCCGAAGCCAGCCAACCTGACCGAGGCACTTTACCCCGAATCGAAATGACTCGTCGACGATAGAAACAACGAACCGATTCATCGGCCTTCCGAGGACACGGCGACTCAGCCGTATCGTCCATGCGTGTTTCGTTACTTCGGCCGTTCCCGCCACCTCCGCGATTCTCATCGATTTTTAACCGAGGAACCGGCTGGTCGAGCCGAGTGAGCCAGTACTCGAGCAAACCTATTTCGACGAACCCAGCCGACGGTGATTCAGCATGCCAGAAATAATCGGTCGCGTGTCAGCGTACTCCGGAAGGTGGCAAGATAGGTGTATTCTCGTCTCGTACGTGACGAAGTGCCTTGCCGCTTATTCTTCTTTACGATGCCGCGCCACGATCTCGCCAATTATTCCCGCAGACTTCGAGGATCGTCGCATCACCGGCGTTGCCTGCGTCGTATACCTGCGAAACCATCCTCGACGCGCAAATAAATCATCGAGGGAGAGAACGAACGAAAATATTTGATATTCTTTATTGGAGGACAAACAGCGGCTCCTTACACGAGATTCACAATATTTTGAAACGAGACGAAATCGCCTTCCGTCCCAAACCGTAGCTTCGCACATCATTTTTTGCGAATAAACCAACGAAGAACAACAGCAACGGCAAGACATTGTTACAACTTCATTTTATCACAGTTCGAACCTTAATGTTACAAATTTCGTGTCTTATTTGTCGCTGAAAAATCATTTTTCCAAGTACTCGGCATGGAGACGTTGAGAAAAGAACGAATCGTCGTACGACATTGGCAACAAAAATAAATGACTTTTTTCACCGTTCGAGACACAGCGATTAAAAGAAATCGACAATCGACAATTACTCGGCGATCCTGAATACAAGAGCAGACGATTTATCGAGAGCTCGAAAACAAAAAGTAATCGATCACCGTTTACACCGATACAAAAGTGTTGAAAATGTATGTTGCTAAAAATATCAAATGATTTCGAATAAATGCACAATCTTCGCGAGAAAATGATGAGAACCGCGATTATCACTGTTAAATTGCGTAAAGAGGATGATATGACAGGCGAGATCCGATGCGTTCCACGAGAGGCGCTCCTTTCTTTTTTGAAGATGCAACGGGAACGTGTATCACGGGATGCGGTGAAACTCGTTTGGTATCTCCTCTCGTATCACATACGATACCGTGCGGGCGTTCGCCGCTTCTTATTTTCCATCCCGATGAGTATCCTTCCGCGCAGTCGCCTCCGGAATTCACAAGATTTTCGTTCTCCGTCATCGTCTTCTTTGTCGCGCGCACTCGACTTGCCAGAGACCGCTTTGAATTTGGACCGCCCACGCGAAAAATTCGCCAACTCCAAACTCACGAGTATCCTGTTCGACGAAAGCCGCGCTTCGATCGAGCTCACCGAATAAATCGTATCCGACAAAGATGTATCTCTCTCGGAACGGCATTGAAAAAGATAATTAAAATAGCTCGATCGAAGGCGGCATTAAAAAAATCACACTGCGCTAACGCTACGAATGTCACAAACTGTCAAACGCACGCACGTCACACGCGGTTCGAAAAAAGCCGCGAAAACAAAAAAACCCGCGATATCTTCTTCTCGGGGAGAAATCGGAGATACAACCGGTTTTCCACACGAAATACGAGTAGTATGGAAGCTGTTTGTGCGAGAGAAGAAAAGAGCGTGGAATCACGGAGGGAGAGAGAGAGAGAGCCAGAGTAGAAAGGTGTGCTCCCGCGTCGACTTCCAGACGAGGACTGCGAGTCCGTCCGTAGAAATCGGCGGAGCTCGCGTGTGACGAAGCGATGCACGCACGTTCGGTGAGAAGAGACGAGAGAAAACTCCGCCACGAGACGAACGGTGAGGGAGACAGAGGGGAATGATGCCGAGGCCCCCCGGACGAGTGTACGCGTCGTCGCTCCTTCTCCCCCGCGCCCGGTTGAACCCTTTTTTCTTTATTCCTCCCTCGTCGCTTCTCTCCCGCGGAGATACTCGACCGGGAGACCCCGAATGATATTCGTTGAGCTCGGTGAACGGAGAAATTCCGTTGGCCAATGGTAATTCATTGATGAATCATCGATCGGAAGAGAGTGGCACTCGTGCCGATCGTGTCGAAGCGTCGACGATCCGCGAAACACGATCGACGACACGTACCTCGTATGAGAATGGCAGGCGTCGTAAACGGACAGCCGCGCTCAGAGAATAACGAGAGGAGGCGACGGTCCCCCACGGCAATGAGCGATCGCTCTTTTGCCCCTCTCTGTCGAGAACTCGTCCACGGGATATCTATTTTTGCGAATATTTAACCCTGATGTGCCCGGTGGGTGCTGCACAAAAATAGGATATCCGAGGCGCGTCCGAATCTCCGTGTGAGCGCTTCTATACGGCAAGGTTGTACGACGATCCTCGTTGCAGACGTCTCGACACGTTCTTTTCTTCGGTAAGAGGGTTCCATGATATCCCTCTCGCTCTTCGAACTCGCTGCCATCAGCGATACGAAATTAATGCTCTGTCTCTCTCTCTCTCTCTCTCTCTCTCTCTCTCTCTCTCTCTCGTAAGACTCTTCAATTATTTCGAACGACTCCACTGACATAGAGAACACTTTGCCAGAAGCACAATGTTTGGCCCACCGCCATATTCATCGCAATCATTTTAGAAGACATTCGTTCGAAAAGATATCGTTACAGTCTCGAGAGCCGGCCAATATATTATATCGTATGACGAGCTCCGGGGCACGTTCGTACCCTTACCGCACGAATATTCCGAGGGTACGATCCAAAACCACTAAATTTACACCGGCAGCTGCGACACGCGCTCACGATATACGCTCGTTTTAATTGATACTCGGACCTTCTTTCGACTGCTACTAATATTATCTGATTCTGACAGTTCGGTGTACACCCCTTTGGACTCGTTGGCCAATTTCGGGTTACGTGAGTCGACGAGGAGTCATTCGAGAAGCCAATGTTAATGTTAATTTCGTTGGTTGACTCGCGGTTCGTCGTGGCCTCGACTCCTCCGAGCGGTTTTTTTAATTCTCAGTGTGCAGCAATCTTGATGCTGGTGTCTAAAATGAGAGGAAAAAAAAAAATGTTTTTTAATTTCTCGTGAACAATGAAAACTTTGCAGAACGAAAAGGAGTTTACTACGAGAGCACGGTACCCGATGGCTCAGCACCGAGCGCTCCTGGAAGCAAGACCGGCGAGAAACCGACGATCGGTAGCTCGGTCGGAGGTTTGGACGGTGTGGCGGCGAAGCATCGAGCTTCTCTGGAAGAAAGTGTATTACTCGACGAGGAGGGTTATCCTCTGGGGATTCCGCTTCAGCCGGGCGACGAAGCGCTGCCCTGGCGGAGGGGAAGAGTTCGTCATCGACCGCGTCCGACTAACGCGATGCCTTGGCGTTCGACGAAGCTGAGATCACGGGACACCTCGCTGGACAAGCTCGAACAGGGAAGACGCCCGTCGCAGGCAGAGGTGAAACCATGGACGGAGGAGGAAATTGTATTGAAGAAAGCGCCGCAGGTTACACGTGAAATTCCTCGTGAAAAAATCCAAGAGATAGACCTGAGAAAATCGAGGACCGAGAGGAGAGAGATAAGAAAATCGAGTTTGGAATACGTCGAACTGCGACCCGTGCCGAGAGAGACGACTCTGGAAAGACTTTCCGCCGAAGAGGAAACGACGACGAGCCGGTATCTCGAGGAGGACGACAGCACGCTATTGGAAATCTCCGGAACCGAGAGAGTATCGAGCGTTAAAGGCGATCAGCCGAAACCATGGACAGAGGAGAAGATATCACTGAAGAGATCCAAACCGATGAGAAAGGAAATTCCCAAAGAGGCTCTCGAAGAGGTACAACTGAAGCCTTTGAAGATCGAGAAGAAGGATGTCGAGAAACCGAGTACGGACCGGATAGAGCTGAAACCCACTCCGAAGAAAGAAAAGACGGACGGAAAGATCATCGAGACCGGGGAATACACGGAGAGAGAGGATAGCGCGTTGCTGGACGTTTCTCGAGTGGAAAAGATCGATGGAACGAGGATGGGAAAACCGGAGCAGGCCAAACCGTGGACAGAGGAGAAGATCGAACTGAAGAGATCGAAGCCGGAGAGGAAGGATCTTCGGAGAGAGACCGTCGAACCGGTAGAACTCAAACCTGCGAAACCGGAGAGGCGGGAAATACGAAAAATGAGGATGGAACGAGTTGACCTTAAACCTCTGACGAAAGAAACAGCGACGGACGAGAGGACAACGAAAATTAGCGAATACGTGGAGGAGGGTGTCGTCCGAGTGCCGAGTCAGCGGAAACCTTGGACGGAAGAGAAGATAGCTCTGAAAAAGTCTACGCCAGTGCGGAAGGAACGACCCAAAGACGCCCCGGAGTCCGTTCAGCTGAAACCATTGAAGCTGGACAAGACGGAGACAAATATTGCGGAGGACAAGACACAGGAGACCCGGGTGTCATGGCGAAGAGGCAAGAAGAAGCCTCAAGAAAAGATTCCTTACGCGGAAGAGGAAGACACGAGTCTTCTGGAGATATCGACGACCGAAGAAATCGATGAAAAACGAGCGGAGGAGGTCGCCGTGCCTTGGGCCAGGGGAAAGAGAAAGCCTCTCAAATCCGACGAGGTTAAAACCGACGAGGTTAAACCCGAAGGGGCGAAACCCGAAAGAGCGAAATCCGAGGAAGGAAAGCCCGTTGAAGCTACGAAGATACCTCGGGTCGGCGGTGAAAAGCGAGAGCACAAAGTTATCGAGAAACACGAAGAAAAAATCGAGGACGTGAGATCCGTTATGCTCGAGTCGACGAAGGTTACGAAAAAGACGGTGGAGCGCGAACAGCGTGAAAAAGTCGTGTCGAAGCCGCTCGAACGTACGATCAAAGATATCGAAACTGGCGAAGAGATTTACAAAGAGGAACGAGACACGAAAATCCATGAGATTGTCAAGACCGAGCGAGTCGTTGAGAAGCAACCCGAAGAGGTTGCCGTTCCTTGGGTGCGTGGTAGAAAGAAGCCAAAAGAAAAGTCACCTCGAGATTTGGTACCGGAGAAAGTAGAACCGGTAGAAACAGCCACTGCGGAGGATGAGAAAGTCGAAGAGACGGATGTGTCGTGGCGAAGAGACAAGAAAAAACCGGAACGAAGAACAGCCTATAGGGAGGAGGAAGACACGAATCGCGTGGATGTCGAAAGACTCGAGGAGACTGTTGAGAAACGTCCCGAAGAGGTGTCCGTATCTTGGGCTAGGGGAAAGAAAAAGCCTTTGAAATCCGAAGCGGTGAAACCCGAAGAGGTGAAATCCAAGGAAGAAAAGCCCATGGAATCGACGCAAATGCCTTGGGTACGTGGCAAGAAAAATGAGAGCAGGGTTATCGAAAAACAGGAAGAACAGGTCGAGGACATAAGATCCGTTACTTTGAAGCCAGCGCGACTCACGACGCAGCCCAAGGAACACGAGGTCCGTGAGGAAATCGTATTGAAGCCGGTGAGACGCTCGACGAAGGATACGGAAACTGGCGAGGAGATTTACAAGGAGGAAGAGGACACGCGAATCCTTGATCTAAAGAAAACTGAGAAAGTCGCGGAGAAACGTCCCGAAGAGGTCGCCGTTCCTTGGGTACGTGGCAAGAAAAAGTCAAAAGTACCGTCAACGACGGAAGCGATTCCACAGGAAGTTCGACCCGAAGAGAAGGGGGACGAAGAAAAACCGATCGGAGTCACCGAAACTCCGTGGCGACGTGGTTCCGAGCCTCGGAAGATAACGAAGCCCACCCCGGCGGATGATCAACCTCAGAAAATCGAAGTGGTACCGAAGAAGCTGGAAACTAGTAAGGTCGCGAAGGAACTGGAAGAAGTCGAGGACATCAGATCCGTTTCCTTGAAGCCTGTGAAGCGCGGTAAACGTCCGGAGGAACATGTACACCGCGAAGAAATCACTCTCAAGTCGGTGAAGCGACTTCCCAAGGACGGAGCAGCCATCGAAGCGACAAAGCTGAAGCCTGTCATCGGAGAAAGACCGGAGGAGGAAAGACCGGCTCCTGTCGAACTCAGGCCCGTGCCGAAGGACAACGATGAAGAGAAACCCAAAACGGACAAACTTCCAGAAGTATCCGCGATTCCTGAGAAAGAAATTCTTGAGAAGAAGACGGATACGCCCTGGCGGCGTGGAATTAAACCGAAGCCGGAAAAAGGTGATGAAGAGGAGGTCATCGCACTGATACCCGTTGAGCGCTTACCGAACGAGGACGAATCGACGGAAGGGATAGGTTTGAAGCCTGTTCAACGACCGAAACCTCAAGAAGAGAAGCCTGAACAAGTAAAACTGAAGCCATTCAAGCGAGAAAAGCCCGAGGAAGAAAAACCAGAAGAGGTCAAACTCAAGCCATTCAAGCGAGAAAAGCCCGAGGAAGAAAAACCAGAAGAGGTCAAACTCAAGCCGTTCAAGCGAGAAAAGCCCGAGGAAGAGAAACCGGAAGAGATCAAACTCAAGCCATTCAAGCGAGAAAAGCCCGAGGAAGAAAAACCAGAAGAGGTCAAACTCAAGCCAGTGAAGCGAGAAAAGCCCGTGGAAGAAAAACCTGAAGAGGTCAAACTCAAGCCATTCAAGCGAGAAAAGCCCGAGGAAGAAAAACCAGAAGAGGTCAAACTCAAGCCATTCAAGCGAGAAAAGCCCGAGAAAGAAAAACCAGAAGAGGTCAAACTCAAGCCAGTCAAGCGAGAAAAGCCCGAGGAAGAAAAACCAGAAGAAGTCAAACTCAAGCCAGTGAAGCGAGAAAAGCCTGTGGAAGAAAAACCTGAAGAGGTCAAACTCAAGCCATTCAAGCGAGAAAAGCCCGAGGAAGAAAAACCAGAAGAGGTCAAACTCAAGCCAGTGAAGCGAGAAAAGCCTGTGGAAGAAAAACCTGAAGAGGTCAAACTCAAGCCATTCAAGCGAGAAAAGCCCGAGGAAGAAAAACCTGATATGGTCAAACTCAAGCCATTCAAGCGAGAAAAGCCCGAGGAAGAAAAACCAGAAGAGGTCAAACTCAAGCCATTCAAGCGAGAAAAGCCCGAGGAAGAAAAACCAGAAGAGGTCAAACTCAAGCCAGTCAAGCGAGAAAAGCCCGAGGAAGAAAAACCAGAAGAAGTCAAACTCAAGCCAGTGAAGCGAGAAAAGCCTGTGGAAGAAAAACCTGAAGAGGTCAAACTCAAGCCAGTCAAGCGAGAAAAGCCCGAGGAAGAAAAACCAGAAGAGGTCAAACTCAAGCCAGTGAAGCGAGAAAAGCCTGTGGAAGAAAAACCTGAAGAGGTCAAACTCAAGCCATTCAAGCGAGAAAAGCCCGAGGAAGAAAAACCAGAAGAGGTCAAACTCAAGCCAGTCAAGCGAGAAAAGCCTGTGGAAGAAAAACCTGAAGAGGTCAAACTCAAGCCATTCAAGCGAGAAAAGCCCGAGGAAGAAAAACCAGAAGAGGTCAAACTCAAGCCATTCAAGCGAGAAAAGCCCGAGGAAGAAAAACCGGAAGAGGTCAAACTCAAGCCATTCAAGCGAGAAAAGCCCGAGGAAGAGAAACCGGAAGAGATCAAACTCAAGCCATTCAAGCGAGAAAAGCCCGAGGAAGAAAAACCAGAAGAGGTCAAACTCAAGCCAGTGAAGCGAGAAAAGCCTGTGGAAGAAAAACCTGAAGAGGTCAAACTCAAGCCATTCAAGCGAGAAAAGCCCGAGGAAGAAAAACCAGAAGAGGTCAAACTCAAGCCATTCAAGCGAGAAAAGCCCGAGGAAGAAAAACCAGAAGAGGTCAAACTCAAGCCAGTCAAGCGAGAAAAGCCCGAGGAAGAAAAACCAGAAGAGGTCAAACTCAAGCCAGTGAAGCGAGAAAAGCCTGTGGAAGAAAAACCTGAAGAGGTCAAACTCAAGCCATTCAAGCGAGAAAAGCCCGAGGAAGAAAAACCAGAAGAGGTCAAACTCAAGCCAGTCAAGCGAGAAAAGCCTGTGGAAGAAAAACCTGAAGAGGTCAAACTCAAGCCATTCAAGCGAGAAAAGCCCGAGGAAGAAAAACCGGAAGAAGCGAATCTCAAACCAGTACCCAAGAGACGGATGGCGGAAGCCGTTATGCCAGAGGAAATAACATTGAAGCCAATACCGAAAAAAACCGTGAAGAAAGAAGAAATTCCTTTGTCTCCCGAAGAAGTCGAGGGGAAGCCCGTGGAAGAAGCACCGACCGAGACAACCGAGACGCCGTGGCGTCGTGGTCAGAAACTCAAGAAGCTCATAATCCCGAAGGATGAGGCACCCAAAGAAATAATAGAACAACCGCGGTCGGTGATAGTCGAAGAAACACCGGAGGAAGTTATCGAGGAAACGGAAACGGTGACAACGAGTTGGCGCAAGAAAAAACCCGAAAAGAAAACAAAGAAGAAGATCGTCGAATTCAAGGAAGAAGTGACGGTCGTTCCCTTCGATCAGGAGCAGTCGGTGTCGGAAGTTTACGAAGAAAGAGTGACGATCGACAGGGCAGAGTCTCCGCAGCCGGAAGAAATTCCGGAGGATAGAGACGAGGAAGTCGTCGAAACGAGCGAAGTGACGTGGCGTAAGACGAAGAGAACACCGAAGAAGCCCGAAGAAACGAAATCGGAACTCGTGACGCTGAAACCGGTCGAGAGAGCGGTAACGGAAGAAGAAAAGACCGAGGACGATATGACTGTGGGGAAAACAAAGCGAGGAAGACCGGAAGAAGCGAAAGCGGAGCAAGTCGTACTGAAGCCTGTGAAGCGCGGTAGAGTGCCGGAATTTGAGGAGAAGGAAGAGGTTTCGTTGAAGCCAATCGTCACGAAGAAAATGGAGGAAGAGGCGGCTGAAACGACAACTTTGAAACCGGTAAGGAAAGAAAAACCGAAGGAAACGAAGCCTGAGGATGTGCCGGACGATAGACCGGTGCCTACGAAGTCACAGCAACCGGTCGAAGCGAAGCCGAAGAAACAGATCCAACCTGTGCTCGCTCCAGCACCCGAACAATCGATTGACGACGAAATCGTCGTGAAGACTAGCCAGCAAGCGAACATAACGATAAAGGAGAAAACTGTGAAAATCGAGGCGGATGAAGTTGAGTCTGTACAGAAAACGGAGATCGACGTCATTAGCAAAAAACGTGAAAACATTGTCGAGGAGGTGGTACTCGACCGAGTGGACGATCGAACGGAAAAGCGAAAGCGAAGACAGCGCACTCAAGTCGAGATATCCGTGATGGACAAGGACAAGAAGATAGCTCCGAGATTTATTCAAAAATTGCAACCGGTCATAGCCGAACCTGACAAACCGGCGAAATTTACTTGCACCGTTATCGGCAATCCACTGCCCGAGATATCGTGGTACAGAAACGAGCAGGAAATCCACGCGACGGAGAATCACATAATGACCGTTGTGGAGACGACTGCGACTCTCGAAATCGTCGAGGTCAAGGAAGAAGACGTTGGAATGTATTCGTGCAGAGCTTCGAATACCGCCGGTGTTGCCACTTCGACCGTCAATCTTGTCATATTCGGTACGAATAGAACGGTCGTGTGACGAGTGAACCTGTCGTGTGAAATCGAATCCACGCATAACGTGCCTTTTTTTTCCAATATTTCTCGCGCACAATTGTCGTTGGTCTTTGAGAAAAGGCATTCTGCATGTGTGTGCGTGTGTGTGTGTGTTTTTTTAAAATCATTTTTGTTTTTCAGGAGCAGCACGATGTTTGTTCTTCTTTTTATTAATTTTTTACATTACACGTATCTCACGAGCAATATCATATTTTGATGACGTTTATTGGCTCTTGAAATTTGCATGACCGTAAAGAATGGCTATTTCGATGCAACGACTAATCCACTTTCGTTTTTGTTCGACGATATTAATGCTCGTTATCGGATTCACAGAAAAGGAAGAAGAGGGCGTAGCTCCGCACTTCCCGGTACCGATAAAGCCACTGATGGTCGAGGAACACAAGCCAGCGAGCCTCGAGTGTGTAGTAACCGGAACACCGGCGCCGGAAGTAAAATGGTATCGCGGCGAGAAGGAGATAAAACCCACGAGGGGTACCGAGATTGTATTCAATCCCGAGACCGGTGAAGCGAAATTGACGATATTGGAACCGACGCCCGAGGACGAAACGATCTACCGCGTTCGAGCGATCAACAAATTCGGCCGCGCCGAGTGCCGAGCCAATTTACTCGTGAGCAACGCCGTCATTATCTCCAAACCGAAAGTCCTCAGAGCCCCGAAAATCACAAAGCCATTGCCAGCCCTTGTTGCGGAGCGTGGTAAGAATGAAACTTCAATTATCTGTGTGTTTTTTTGTATTTTTTGAACAATTTGAAAAATCACAATTTTGTATTGTATCGTCAGGTACTCGATTGGTCCTAACTGCCGAATTTGAGAGTAAACCCGAGCCTGAGATAAAGTGGTATAGAAACGGGATTGAAATAACACCAACGGACAGACGAGTTGTCAGCGTTCACGAGAGCACAGCCGAACTTGCGATTCCCAACATAGAGAAGAAGGACGCTGGCAAATATGAGATCAGGGTACAAAATTCCGCTGGCGAGGCGAGAAGCTCCGGGTCCGTCGCTGTCAAGGAACACGAGGATGCAATTGCCGAGGATAAACCGAAAGCGCCGGCTTTCGTAGAACCTCTGCAACCGCAGATAGTCACCCTCGGCGAGGTCGTCATCATGGAGGCTCTCGTCGAATCCTATCCGACCGCGTCCTTCCAGTGGTTCCACGAAAGTCGACCACTCGAGGTAAATATTTATAGCACTATTTTCAAATGAAAAATATTTCTCGTTCAAAATAATAACGATCAAACATATACCAACGATTAGCCTAATTGTAGTAAATACAAATATTCATATGATAATGTATGATTTTTTTGAATATTTGTTACGATCCGCAGTCTACACCAGGGGTAAGAATAGTGACGAAAGAAAATCGCTCGGTGCTTCTGGTGAAAGAGATCAGTCCGGAGTTCGCCGGAACTTACACGTGTCGCGCGGAAAACGTTGCTGGTTCGGTGACGTGTACAGCTACCGTTAACCTTCTCGAGGAGACTTGGGAAGAAGCTACTGAGCTGGTATCCCCGACTTTCGTAAAAAGATTGTCGCCCGTTCGAGTAATGGACGGCGAGAGCGTCGACCTATCCTGTATCGTGACGGGAAAACCGATACCGAAGGTACAGTGGTATCACGACGAGAAGCCGATAAGAGAAGGAAAAGAGATAACTATCTTGCAAGACTCCGAGGGTATCTGCAGTTTGGCTATTAGCGAGGTATTCCCGGAGGATGCTGGCGAATATACGTGCCATGCCGTTAATCCTGTCGGTGAAGCCGTCTGTACCACGTCGTTGGTCGTCGAAGGTACGACGACGTCGAGTACCATTATTTTGCGAGCGAATCAATTGAGACAAAAATTCCATTTAATAACACTTTCGTCTTTCTTTTTATCGTACAGCTTACGAGTACGTACCGGACTCGGAAATAGCTTCATCGGTTGTTGCGACGTCTCTGATAACTGGTCAAAGTGGCTCCGAGGAGGATCTTTTGTCTCCGAAGGTATGGCGAACTATTTTTTTTCTATATTATTGGTTGATAAAATGATTCTTCTATTGAACCGTTAATGATCTTGGACGCTAAACGAACTATCCGACAGTTTTCAACGCTCTTTTTTTTTCAGGAGACGACACCCTTGGACGATACCGACACGGAAGATTTCGCGCCGGAAATCGTAAAGAAACTTCCTCAGTTGATTCCCACGAAAGACGGGCAATTGACAAGGTAATTCTTCAATTCACAAATTCCACTGGCAAACAAAGCTTCTTCCTCTAGTGATGCATAATGACCGTTAATCGACGTCATTTTTTTTTCAATCCTTTCTATGTAAAAATTACGATAATTTTTTTCCTTCACAAATTGCTCACGCATCTTTTTAAATATCAATGTACGCGAGAAAATATCGATACGTCATTAAAAACTATCGTATCGTTAATACAGCAATCGCTTCTTTATTGTGGATTGTTCACCGATCAACGATTTATGATATCGAGTATACGACGTATGATTTGATTATTGAATGTTCGATTTTGAGGCAGGTCGAGTCAATAGACGATCAATGAATTTATTTCGTGACGCACCGCTAATGAAGAATCAGTTGATAATCGAGGTAACATCGTTTACGCAGATTGGAAGTTCAAATGAAGGGTAGGCCAAAGCCACGGGGCAAGTGGTCGAAGCAAGGTGTCGAGATAGTCTCATCCCAAGAATTTCAAATCGAAGAATTCGACGATGGCACTTCGGTGCTCACGATCGCGGAAACATATCCGGACGACACGGGTGAGATTGTGTTCGAGGCGCACAATCCTCTCGGTGTATCGACGACAACGACCTACCTATCGGTAGAAGGTAACTCGTGAACTCTGAGAAAAAAAACTTAAAAAAAAAAAAAAATTATTATCGATATAGATTTGTTTTTCTTTTTTTTTTCTAATAAATGTTTCGAGTTATTTTCAGCTTGACGAACTTCTTCGTATCAGCGTACCTCGATATACTTCCTCGATCCTCGAAATTCCGTATCCTTCTCCACACTCGAAACACCACGACAATTATTCGATAACACAGCCGAACGAATTTTCTTCAAGTTCTTCATAGCCGAATAATATTCTAAAATTCATCGTCTTCGTTTCTGCAGGTATAGTTGGAACGAAGGAATACAGAAAACCGTCGTGGGTAACGCAGATGGAGGAGTTACAGGAAGCGTTGAGAGGTAAGAATGATTATCGGCTTCCCCGCTCGAGCATGCTGAGTGCGCGTGGCTGTGATTTTTCGAGCGACAGTCTGGACGATCAGGCCCCGAGGGACGACGGTTCGCCGTCTCAGAGAGACAGTTCAACGATGATAAGCGAATTTTCGTCGACACGAACGTTGATGAACATCGACGACGAGACGAGAAGAGGTTCCGAGGAAGCGGCATCCTCGATCAGCGATCCCCGAGAGTTTTATCTGTCCGGGACATCCGTTGATGAGTCTGCTCACGAAAAGAACGTTATCGAAATATCAATTTCAAGAAATGAGACGTCGATCGCAAAACAAAATAAATCGGGCAAGATAGTTAAAACTTCCGGCGCAAGGTCAAAATCTAAACACAAAGAAATTACGTGCAAGGGAAAGCTCAGAGAAAAGGTGTCCGTCGAAGATGGGCTCAGAGAGAAGCAATCTTTCCGGAAACGAGTCGCAGAAAAATCTAAAACACCGGAAAGGCATTCGAGTCCATGGCGAAGCTCGCGTTCTCGTACATCCGAGGAAAAATCGAAAATTTCGAGTTCGCCGCGTTCCAAACGAGACTCGTCGGGTAACTTTATACCGAAGTCGAAGAAAGTCGAATGGGGAAACTCGTCGACAATGATCGGGACAGATCGGAACGAAAGTCCATCGCCAGTTGGTAGATCCACGGGAGCTCGTCTCTCGATTCCTCAGTCGCCCTCGCCGACGAGAGCCAAGCGTCCACGAACCGGAAGTTCCGGCGAGACCTCCCAGTCACCTTCGCCGACTCGCTGGCGAGCGAGCCCTCCCTCAGGAATGGACGGCCCATCGCCTACCGTGTCGAAGATTCGTGCCAGAACTTTGCAGCAACGGGACAATCCGGATGAACGAAATTCCGATAGATTGAACATGAGAAAAAAGAAGATGAAGATAGTTCTCGACTTCGATGAGTTTCCACCGCCGAAATCCGAGCGAACGACGCGTTCGAGTTCGCGTTCCGAGGAGTGTGACCAGCTCGAGGTCCGAAGGGCTCGTGCCCCCTTCGCCCAGACTCCTCCGGCGAATTTTTATCTGTCTCCGATCGAGGAGAACAGCGAGGCTTCCAGTACGAGCAGCAGAAGCAGATTGGACTCTCAGTACAGTCGTGTTATCGACGAAGACAAACCGAACAGTAGGAACAAGCCGTTGGAAGAAGCTGAGGAATATTATACGTCGAGTAGAAAGTATCACACTTACCCGAAATCGCGAATACCAGTTTTGAAGAGATCCAGCGAGCGACGCTTCAAAAATTTGATAGATCCGAGACTTTATCCATTGGAGCCACGGGAAATTGATTTCGAAGCTTATCAGCAGCTGCACAACGCCGACAGTCAGGAGGAGCTGCAAGAATTTTTGTTACTTGAGAGCCAGTGCAGCGGAACTCTTGGTCTCGCGGCGCACGCCTCGTCCTCGGGAATGTTTTATTGCGACGAACCCAGCGACGACGAGCGCGGGACTATGTCAGGTACGTTTTATTTTGTGTGCTTTACTAATACCGAAGAAATTTTTCATTAATCATGGCAAAGAAATTATTTCTTCACCATCTTTTGTAGTTGTGTGATATATTAATTTTGCACGAATTTCTTTTTCGTTCGTTTTTTTTTTGGCTTAACCAGACTACTGACAATGGAGTCACGCCAACCACGATCGCAGTCCCGATTAATGAAATAAGGTATCTTTTCGAAAGGTCTAAGAGTTTTTTTGTTTTTTTTTTTTTGTTTCTCTTTGTAACAATTGCGAAAGATGATCAAATTGGTTTTTGTCGTTGGTTACAGCCACGCAACAAGTACCACGATTTATCCAAGAAATAACAGACGTATACGCAGGATTGAGACAAAAGGTCGTGTTCGAGTGTGTCTACTCCGGAAATCCTGCTCCAGGTATAACTCACGAACGACGAATACTGTTATCAATTTCATTAAGCAGGAAAGAATTATATCGTCACCGACGAGCAGTAATAACAACGTGGAATTATTTTTAGATGTCGTTTGGTACAAGAACGATAAACTAGTCATGAACACGGAGAACATAAAGGTGCGTATAATGGACGAAGAGACCAAAACGTCCCTGACAATACTGAAGGCCACGCCGGCCGACGAGGGAACTTACGTTTGCAAGGCTACCAGCGACATCGGTTTAGCTACGAGCAAAGCCAAGTTACACGTCTCTGGTAAATTGAAGAATAGTCGAAATTCTGTGACCCTCGACAGTTTCCCGCTCATGTTTTAATATTCGATCGACAGAAGCCTATGGCGAGGAGGAGGAGGAGACGGAGGAACAGCCGGAAGTGGTCGAAGAAGTAATGGAGGAGAGACATCATCGAAAAAAGAAGAAGCCGGAGACGAGAAAGGCCAAAGAAACGAAAGAAAAAATTAAGGCCCTCAAGGTGAAGGTCGAGAAGAGGAAGGAAGCCGCTAGGGAAAGAGCAACTTCTACGGAAGAAACTGACGAGAAGTAAGCTTTCATCGATTGATCTGCCTCCCACGAATTTTTTCGAGTCACAAAGTTATGCAATGAAGAATGATATTCCGAATGGAATGTATAGATTTCCACGTGTAACATAACGAGATATCTTTCAGAAAAATTGTCGACATCGAGGAGACCCAAATCCTCGAGTCCACGGAAATAATCGAGGAAGATTCCCGAGAGGTAAGATTCTTCAATGGAAATTTGCCGACGTTGCTGAACGGTCCGATTGACTCATAGAAATTTTGTCGACAGCCAACGAAGGCTCGTCGCATAATCCCCGTGCAGGAGCCAGTGGTAACCGAGGCGACGGCGTCGCTAAAGAAGATCGATGACAAGCCTCAAAAGCCTGTGCCTCGCATGGACGAGCGTGCCCGTCCGGTGGTCGAGGAGCAAGAGGGAATAGTCGTTGTGTCCGAGATTAGCCAGGAGGACGTAGCGCCGTCTTTCGTCGTCGAATCGACGAGCGACCGAGCTAGAGTCACCTCTGAGACTTTCGAGACCGTTGCGGTATCGGAAGTTCACACGGAGGCCGGTGTCCAAGAGATAAAACGAACCGAGTCCAAGCAGAGGCGCGCCAAGAAGACCATAGTGATGTCCCAGGATTCGACAGCCGGAGTTGTCGAGGTGCGACAAACACGCGTCGAGGAATTCACGGAGATCGAGGAGAAGCCGAAGAGGCGAAGATCCAAGCAGATCCACGAGGTCATCGAGAAGTATAGGGAAAACATCGCTCGTGAGGTCGACGAGATGATGGAACTTTTGAACGCGAAGGAATTTGGGCCAGGCGAGTCCCCACTTCGGGAGCTCGCGACCATCGGGTTCCTCGTTCGACAGGGTGTATCGGTCAATGAGATAAACGAGAGTCTCTATAGAACCGACAACTTTCCGGCTCTCAGAACGCCCGACGCTCAAAACGCTCTGGTCCAACTCGTCGAGAGGGAGGGTCATGGTCCTTTGATAACACAGGTTCTCACCGAGGAGACGACCACCGATGAGAGCGTCGTCGCCGCTACCATAGGCTTCCGTGCATTCATGCGAATGGTCGAACTCATTCACGCTACCGTAGAGGAAGTTATCACGCACTTCGCCCCCGAAGACTTCCGGCCTCGTGCCTGGGAAGTTACCGAAGTCACGGAGGTACAATTTTTTTTTTTTTTTCCTGTGCCACATTCCACCTGTTGTGTGCAAAATCAAATATCGGCATGATTTAACCCTCCTTTTTTTATACTTAGGTCGAGACAGAGGAGGAGCGGGCTATGGAAAGGGTGTCCGTTGTTCAGACGACAGAGGTCCGCGTTATGGGTAAGTTGAGTTTCCCAAGTATGTCGATTCAATTTAAAAAAAAAAAAAAAAAGAAGAAGAATATTTTTGTCAAAACAGTATGTTTTTGTGTTGTCGAGTGTACGAGTTTGCGTGGCTGCTTTCAAACGATCGTACATACGATTGTCAATATAATATTAGAAATTTATCACAATGAACCGCAGCAGCATGTTTCAATTGTTTTTTTTTTTTTTTCGCTGTAAATATATCGGTGTTCTCATAGCAGTGTTCATTCGGTACCCGACTAATTTAGCCTGTAAAGCAATCGTGGTTTTGTAATTTCTGTAACAATAAAAATATGAAGAATGCAAAGGTAATAAAAAGAAATGTCTCATTTCTTGGTTTGTTTTCCTACTACCATGTCCCTCCATCGGTAAAATCCGACACATTGGAATTTATCTGATTGCAGAGAGGCGAGAGGAAAGGAAGGCGACTCAGAAGCAGGATGTTCGAGAAATTAAAGGTTTGACGCTACGATGCTATGATGCATGGCAAAATAATATTTACGATTATTCCTTTGCATCGACGAGAATCTTTTATAAAATCCATTGCCCCTGAACAACTCGGGATAAACGATCGAGCAAAAAATAATGAAAATTTATCGACCTTTTCAATAACATTCCAAGAAATATTCCGCGGTGTTTCTCGACGAAATTTTTTTGCCTCACAAACCTCGTTAAACGTAATATATTTTTATGGTTCTTTCAGATGCATGAAGCTTTCTTGATCGCAATTATAGCAGTGCAATAACCGCTTATGCCGCTATGCTTTCCACGCGCAGTATCTTCATTAAAAAAAGACTATCAGTAATGTTTATGATATTTCTAAGTACCCTTTCGCCTTCAGCTTCATAATCAACGCTTCTGTCCGAGCTGCGCAGATGTTTATTTTTACTTCGTAAGTACGAGATATATTGTATATGTATATATTATATATATATATACACGCACATATATACTGTCAAATATAATGTTGACGCTGGATGGAAAAAAAAAGTTACTTTTTAAGATTTTACTCCCGTATTAAAAAAAAAAAAAAAAAAAAAAAAAAAAACTGTTGCTTAACTCTTCAAAAGAAATATTATATTGTTCAAGTGTGGCTGTTTTCGGTGAATATATTGTTAGTTGATGCCAAAAAATGTTTGCAACTTGCTTTCCCCTCCAATACTCTGTCTTACAGAGACACGTTTACACGAATCTATCACGGAACATTTATTTTGAAAATTTTTCAATGATAACAACAAAATAAAATATATTCAATGCTCACCCATACAATGGAAAATACATTCGAGGATCTGCACACCCCCACGATCTCCAATCTGAAACATCGAAAAAAAAATCACGATAGAAAAATACGTCTCTCTGTGTTCATGTTGGTTTGACTTCTGTCCATAGTCTTCGACTACCAAGCATGATCATTCACCCCTGTGTATACACATTCAAGCTGAAAAAACGCATACACGTAGACGGCGCATGTGCGTAGTAGAACACATCGACAAAACTACACACGATACTCACAGCACACTCGAAATAAGACGAAACACATATGTGTCACCTTTTGATCACTGTACTCTCATCGTATTGTCGCCATTAAGAATGCGTCGTCCGTTGTGATTTCTTTAAATTGATTTTTCTTTTCTTTTATTTCTTTCTATTCTCATAATTTTCATTTATATTTATCTAATAAATCGATTCCGTGTCCGTCCGTTAATAGGCTTCCGTTGTCCAGTCAAACTAGCTCACGCCCTTCTCGTTGTCTCGTTGTCGAAGTCTCGTTGCCATTGCAAATCCGAACAATTTTTCTCATCCGCTTAATAATTAGGCGCGTTAACTCGTACAATTTGTTTTTGCCTACACAATTTCGGGTATTCAAACTCAAGGAAATATATTTTTTCCAAATGGCTTAATCAACGCGGCTAATGTGGTACACCAAGAACGAAAGGGTTAATACGAATGCAACGAGACTCGTCCCGTTAAAGCTGTGATCGCAAATAACTTTGCCCATCTTATTACCAGCAAAAAAAATAGGTACTCGTTTGACTGAACAACTCGGTAAAGTGTCTTTTATTTATTTAAGTTTTGTCGAATGTCATTTGCGCCATAAAAAGAAAAAACAATATTTACATCTGCCGGCACGTCTACTACTCACGCAAAGAAGCGATATTGAAAGCGAAACACCTGCGCTACTGGGCATTATCGTCGCATGAGCTGAATATCAAATAAAATTCGCGATACGAAACGTTGAAAAATAAAATACAATGCGAATAGAACGCGCGCTCATAGTTGACACGAAAAACCTCGTCACCCTCTGTCGCTCACACAAAAAATTATTCACATACTTTCCACAGAATACGAGGACACTCAACAGCAAGTACACACGACACTGCGGATACACAAAGATATTAAACCGGAGGATCACGGGCCTCGGATGGAGGACACTGCGAAGGATGATAGGGTACGGGGTAAACTGGTTAAGATCGATAAGAAGAAACGCGATACCGCTGAAGAAATCGATGAGGAAGAGACGATAGTCGTCGAAAGGGACTCTAAGGGCATACTGACTCGCGAGAAACCGAAGGAAAAACCCGTCGAACCAAAGATCCAAAGATCGGAATCACGAGAGAGGGTGATTATCGAAGAAATCGAAGATGAGCGAGAAGCGGATACTCTCGTAACGAAGAATAAAGTTTCGAAAGCTAAGAGACCAAAGTCCGCCGAGGACGAGATAGAGCTGGAGGAGATCGAAGAATTGGAACGAACGCGAGACGTGGCAGTGCCGTCGGTGCAGCTCGTGAACGTTTCGAGTCAGCGTCACGAGGTCGTGGCGTTGACGAGAAGCGTCGATCATGCACCGGGAGTACCGGAGAGCGACAGGGCCAAAATAACGCTCGACACGATCAGTGCTCTGACGGAAGAATATCGAGCGGTGCAGGAGAGCGAGACGGACCGCATCCTCGACTCGAAGCCAGCCGAGCAGCGAGCTCTCATCTCGATTTCACAGGTCGAGCCGTACACGACGAGCGAAACGACCGTCCAAGCTACGACCGGACAATTCCAGGACAAATTCAGGCCGAGCACATTCGAGGCGACGCGAAGCGTCGTTTCGAGCGAGAGCATTCTGGTGAGCGAAACTTTGCCGTCAGAGGCGAAACCGTCGAGGATCGTTTCCGAGGAACCCGGTGAAACGCAGAGAGCCGAGATGAGCGTTACTCTTCGCGAAGCGACAACCGTCAGCGAGACGAATTTCCAGCAGAGCGAAGTACCGAGCGAGGACTTTATCAGACCGGCGACGGTGGTCGCCGAGGACAGTGTCCTGCCGAAGATTGGTCTGTCGGTGTACGAGGTTCAGGAGGGTATATCGGAGGACAAGCTCGAGCTGCCGAAGACCGTACCGGCGAAGCCACGAGTCAATTTCACGACTACCGAACCTCTGGAAATCGAGGAAATTCAAGCCGAGGACAAGCCCGGAAAATACTATCCCGAATCGATCGTTCCCACGGAGGCAGCTACCGAGACGGTAATATCGCAGCATCTCCTCGTAACCGAAGAGATGCATCCCTCCGAAAAGGAAGGCCAGTACGTTCCAGGACGATTGCCGACCGGTCAACGCGCCAAGATCGCCGTATCGGAGGGTGGCGAAGCGCCCGAGACCGCCGATCAATCCGTGCAGGAGTCGCTCGGTCTTTATACCCCCGACCGGAAGATCAACACTTTCGAGGCCGAAAGGAAGGTCAGCGTGTCGGAGAGTTTTTCCGTTACCACGGTGGATACCCAGCACCGAGAATCGAGCCTCGTAATCGAGGACACGAAACCGGTCAACGCTGAAATGAACATTGTCGAGAAGACTTCGATTACGACGATGGAGACCGTTGCCACGGAGAATGAAATTGATTACAAGCCGGACGAGAGGCCGACAGGTAAACTCGCCGATAGTTCGATACTTCCTCTGGAGATCGTGACCGTTTCGAGGACGATGGTTCAGGAATCCGAGGGTGTTTACAACGCAGAACCAAAGCCTACATCCGCGATAGCCGAGACGAGTCTGAGACCGGAAGAACACCTGACGATCTCGCAGATTCAGACCGGTGATTATCCGTCGGACCTGAAAGACGATCTCAAGTACGTGATGGAAAGTGGAGTCCCGAGCATCGAGCTGACCGAGGCAAAGATCGTCCAGGAGACACTGATACACGATCGCGAAGACAGGTACGAGGATGCAACGAGACCGGAGGAACGAATAGTAGAGACGACTTACGACTCGGTGAAGGGAATCGAAGTCTACCAGACAACGTCGGTGGACAGAGAGGGTGAGCTGAGGATATTCGAGCTGCCGGAGAGTCACCGGGGAAAAGCGGTGCCGGCGCAGCCCGCGGTCTCGTTCCAGATCGAGGAGACCAGGCCGGAAGACGATCTCGGCCGTCTCGCCGAACTCGAACCGTCGATGGCCAACGCGAAGGTCGAACGGGACAATCTTCGAGAGACGGTCGTCGATGTCATTGTCACCGACGAAATCGTCGGTATCGCGAAGAGGGCAGAGGCTCCCGACTCGAGAGTCGCGGAAATCGCTATCGACGAGATCGAGAGCTTGGGAACGACGGAGGTAATCGCGCACGAGACCGAGGGCGAGTACACCGGAGTCGCCACGGTGGTGAGTGCATTCGCGACGGCCGGATTCACTACCAGAGTCGCTCTCGAGCACCGGGAAATCAGAACCGAGTCTCCGACCGGAGAACTTTCCGACGATGTTCCAGTGTCTGGAACAGCTCGGAGCATCAGACTACCGCTGGAGAGCTTGACCATGGCTGTTCAAGAACCGGCAGAGAAAGAAGGTGTCTACAGTGAGGATGCTCGACCCGAGACAAAAATCGCCAGTCTCGAGTTGACTGAGGCCAGGCAGGGAGCCAGTGTCCTCGAAGTTTTGGCTCACGATGTGGAGAACGTATATTCACCCGATGCGAAGCCTCAGGACTATACCGCTTCGAGGTCCATCGACGGTCGAACCATAGCAACGAAGTCGGAAATCGTCGTTGAACAAAGCGCCGGAAAGATGAGCGACGAGGCACCCAAGACGGTAAAAGCCCTCGGAACCCAGGAAGCTCTCGACGAGCTCATCATCGTCGAGACGAACGTCGCCGAGACGGAGAAACCGAGACGCGAGGATACGAAACCCCTGGAACAGAGCGCCGATGTCGAAATTACAACTGCCGAGAACATAACGATAACGGAAGTAATAACAGATCAGAAGGAAGAAATTCTACGGCTCGATGAACTCGCGACCGAACGTAAGATCAGAATGAATTTTACGAGCAGTCACGAGGTCGCCGAGACGAGCGAGACCGTTGTCGCCAGCAACGTCGATGTTCTCACGAGGGACACCAAACCGAAGGAGGAGAACGCGACCCTCATGCGGAGCACCATGGAGATCGTCCAACAGACTGAGACAACGACCTCCGAGAAGGAATCGATTCTTCCCGAGGATATTGAGCCGGAACGGAAGACGGTCGGTGTGAGCTTCACCGAGGGTGAAGGGTTGGAAGTGACGATGACTCACCCCGAGGACAAGGAAGCTCCGTTGGACGAGAAATCGAGACCGAAGAGCGTCGAGGCCTCGATCGATTACGTGGTCCAAGGTGTAGCCTCCAAGTTCGAAGTCATCAGCGATACGGGCATCACGGAATTCACGGCCGAGGTACCGACCGACGCGAAACCTCTGACCACCGTTCTACCGTTCGAGACCGCGGTAGCCGAAGAAATCCAGACCCGAGAGACCGAGACGCCGTTCAGTGAGATCGCGCCCAGCGACAGAAGAGCCGAACTCGCTTTCGAAATCGGCGAGAGCCTTATAATTTCCACAGTGACGGTCGGGGACACGGAGATGGCTCTCGAGGATGTCGACAAACCTCAAACGAAAAAAGCAACCTTCGAATTAACGTCTCACGCGGTTGCACAGTCGAGCGAAACGATAACTCAGGATGGAGCCGGTGAATTCAAACCGGAAGTCGCAAGACCGGCAACCGCCGTGACGGACCACGTGACTCATAAGAGTCTCGTAACATCGGTGACGTCGACGAGCGATCTGGAGGGTCTCGTGAGCGAGTTCGTGAGACCCGAAGAGAAATTGCCCGAGGTGGCGTTCGAAGAGGGAAGCAGAGTCGGTCTCAGTGTCGAGCAAACCATCGCTTCGGACAAGGAGAAGGACTATGTACCGAGTGAGTTTGAGATGCAGACCGAGCGCGCTACGGCCACTTTTGACGCGCATCGCGTCGCTGAGCTCAGCGAAGTCACGACCACCTCGGAGACCGGAGAACTCGCGAGGAGAACACCGACGTCTTTCGTCGCGACCAAGGAACACCTGCCCTTCGAGAGCAGCGTGATACAGACCGAAGCTGTGGTGTCGGAGCGAGAGAAGGAATTCACCGAGAAGCCCGTTCTCGCTACGAGCACAGCGAGTGTCACGATCGGCGACCGGGGTAACGTGACCGAGGTCACGGAGGTGACAATGACAGACAAGGAGGGAACTCTGACCGCGATGGAGACTCCGACGGAGAGAACGGCGATCGTCGACCTGACGGGACACGTTATCGCCGAGATGACCGAAGTGGAAGTCGACACGTCGATGGCGAGTTTCGAAGAGGTAAAGCCAACCTCGGCTGCTGCTGTTCCATCGCAAACACCTATGGAGAGTATCGTGAGAACGGAAACTCAGGTGACCGAGACCGAGGGACTTCTGACGGAGGGCAAAAAACCAATGGAAGCACTGGGCGAGTTCTCGGTAGTGGAGAACCGGAGTCTCCAGGTAACGATGGTCACGATGGAGGACAGAGAGTCGGACTACGAGCCAAAAGAACTACCCGAGTCGAGAATAGCCGACAAGGCACTGGCCGGTGGTGGTTTGGTTGCCGAAACGACCGAGCACGTGGTCGATTCCAGTACTAAGGAGTTCGCGGATGAGAAACCAGCTGTGTCGACCGCTGTGCTCGATCACATTCCCTTCAATCCTCTAGAGAGCTCGCAGATGATCGTGGGTGATAGCGAAGATAGATTGATACCCGACGCAAGACCCGAGGACAAAGTAGCGGTCGTTGACGTGGAATCGGGAAGAAGCACCGTGACCATCTCCGAGGTGACGCCCGGTGACAAGGAATTAACCTACTCGCCGGACATTCTTCCGAATGAGAAATTCGCCATCATGGGCATCGACTCGACCCACGAGATCGCCGAAATTACATCGGTCGTCGTCGCGGATGCTCTTGGCGATGTCGACCGTACGAGACTCGACACGGTCACGGCCATGGCGAGCCAGGAACTCTACAGGAGTCTCGTAGTGTCGCAGGACATCTCGCAGGACCAGGAAAAATCTTTCGAGGGATCTTTTAAGCCCGAGACAAAGGACGTCCTGGTGACCGTCGAGGAGGGTAAACGAGTGACAACGGTAACGGTTACGAGAACCGAGGATCGCGAGGAAAGGTTGTTGGGAGAATTTAAACCGACGGAGAGGGAAGCCGTTCCGGAATTAGAATCGGGACACGAGGTAGCCGAGAAAATGGAAGTGATACCGAGCCTGGGAACGGGTGAAGTCGATATCGTAAAGCCAATCATCGCGACTGCTCAAGTTGCCCGGAAACCTTTCGAGACTGTACAACTGACCGAAGAGTTCCTGGCAGAAATGGAGGAAGAGAGGATCGAGAAGAAAACTGTTACGAATAAGGCGCGCGTAGCTTTGGACGAAGAGAGATCCGTTCTCATCGTCGAGACAACTGCCACGCAAGATGTGGAATCCGAGCTCACCTCGACGACTAAACCTCGCGAGGAAACAGCTAAACCGGCCGTCGAGGGCAAAGAGGTCGCTCAGCAGAGCGAAGTTACACCCAGAGAGGATGCCGGCGAGATTACCGTTGAAAAGCCGACCGAAGCCGCGGCGAAAGAGACTCGGGGAACTTTCGAGAGCGTCAAAGTCACCGAGGCAATACCCCAGGAGCTTGGCGTCGACTTCGATGGAAAGTTCAAGCCGCATGAACGGAGCGCCGAGGTGACATTCGTCGAAGGCAAAAGTGTAACGGTGGATCAGGTGATCGTCCAGGACAAGGAAACGAGCATAGCGATAAAGAGTCACAGCGAGAGCGTGGCTGAATTAACGCTGACCCGCGTGGGACAGGACGTTGCCCAGAAGACCGAGGTGTTCGTTGATCAGTGCGTAGGATCCGTAGCGCCGTTCGAGAGCCACGCTAGAAAGGCTCACCCTCAGCAGGACACTTACGAACCGGTGATCGTCGAGGAAGTTCCGACCGGCGAGAGTGAAGGGTCCTTCGTCGATTATTCAAAATCCATTTCTACGAAGGCTTCGCCGACTTTCGAGGAGGGTCACAGTGTAACCGTAACAGAGGTGACGTCAGGCGAGGCTGAGTCCGGTCTTGAGGAACGGAAGATCGGCGAGTCTAGAAAAGCGGAAAGTTCATTGATAACCGAACGTGCCGTAATCGAGACGACCGTGGTCGAGTCCCGACTGGACGTTCAAACCAAAGACAAGGAGCTAACCTACGACAAGCAGGTGGCTGTTACTAGTCAGGATACGTTTGAGAGTATCACGGTGTCGGAAAATTTAGTCGCCGAGGGCGAGCGAACGTTCGAGGAAGTCTTCGAACCGGCGACTCAAAAGGTCAGCGTCGACATGCAGGGCGTAACTTCCGTACTGGTTTCCGAGACAACGAGCGAGGAGAAGGAAGAGTACTTCGAGGGCAAACCGAAGCGACAGGGTGTGAAAGCCATGGAGGGGTACAACGTCTTCGAGACCGTTGAGAAATCGGAAGTCGAGACGATTCAAAGTATCGGTGAGGTTCGAGAGGAGGAACGAGTTACCTCGCGAGCGACCATGACCCAGACAACGATGGAGTCGGTCGTGAAAACCGTCACGACGACCGGCGAGAGGGAGGATACTTTCGTCGGACAATTCAGGCCTAAAGAACAGAAAGGTGTGCCATACATGGATGGTCTAAGTACCGTGACGATCATGGAGGTTCAGTCCAACGAGACCGAGGACATTTTGGCTGACGCTGAGAGACCGAAAGATCGCAGAGCCCTGCCGCACATAAGCGGCCGAGAAGCGGCCGAAACGACCGAGGTTCAAGCAGTTTCGGACGCAGCGGAGTTCGACAAATTCGACGGTCCGCGGACACAGACGGGCGAACCTCAACTGGACGAACTAGCGTCCCTCATAGTGTATCAAACCGTTTCCAATGAGGCCGAGGAAATCCTCGAGACTCCCGCGGCTCCGAGCTCGAAAATCGTGAAAGCAAATTTGGACGGTCGCGAAATTGCCGAAACCACGGAAATCGAAATAATCTCGACGGTTCGGAACTTGGCGAAAACCAAGGAACCCGAGGAACATAAGGGAATCCCGGCTTTGGAGGAACACACATCCGTCACGATTTCGCAAGTCGTATCCAACGATACCGAGGAAGATATGCAGAGTCCGGAAATACCTGGAACGAGGACCGCTCAGCCGAATCTACTTGGCAGAGATATCGCTGAAACTACTCAGGTTATTACTCTGGCGACCGCTGAAGATCTTGTGGATACGAAAGGACCAGAGGAGAGAAGAGGTCAGCCGACTCTCGAGGAATTGACGTCGCTCATAGTTTGTCAAGCTGTGTCCAACGAGGCTGAGGAATCATTGCCAGAACGGGAAGTGCCGATCTCGAAGAAAGCTGAGCGGACTTTGTTGGGCAGAGACGTAGCCGAAACTACGCAGGTACAGACCCTCTCTAGTTTCGAGGAACTCGCGAGGGACGCGAGACCCGAACAACAGCAGGGCAAGCCCGCCCTTGAGGAACACTCTTCCGTCACGATTTCGCAAATCATATCGAACGAAGCCGAGAACACTCTATCCAGCCCCGAGGTTCCCAAGGGAAAGACAGCCAAGCCAAACTTGAGTGGCAGAGAAATTGCCGAGTCCAGTCAAGTGACAACGTTAACGAGCGCCGAGGATTTCTCGGCTACCGAGGCTCCCGAGGGACAACACGGAAAGCCACAATTGCAAGAGCTCGCGTCGCTCATAGTATCGCAGACGGTTGTCGACGAGACGGGGGAAAATCTTTCACGCGACCAAATTCCCAGCGGAGCAACAGCCAAGCCGAATCTTTCGGGTAGAGAAACAGCGGAGACTATTCAGGTAACCACGGTGACGAATGCCGAAGAGTTGTTAGCGCAGGTGGCACCCGAAACAAAGAAAGGAACGCCCAGTATAGACGAGTTAACATCGCTCATTGTATCACACGCTGTATTCAACGAGAGCGAGGATATTTTGCCGAGGCCCGAAGTTCCAACTGTGAAGAAAGCGAAACCTAATCTCATCGGACGCGAGATAGCCGAGACAAGTCAAGTTACGACAGTTTCGAACGTCGAGGAACTCTCGGGACCAAAAGCACCCGAGGAGGGACGTGGAAAACCCCACGTTGACGAATTAACGTCCTTGATAGTCTCGCAGACGGTATCCAACGAGATCGAGGAAACAATGCCAAGTGTCGAAGTTCCAGGCGAATTTACAGCAAAGCCAAATCTACTGGGACGGGAAACGGCGGAGACTATTCAGGTAATGACTGTCTCGAATGCCGAAGAACTGACGACACCGGGGGCACCCGAACAACAGAGAGTAAAGCCTCGTCTCGATGAGCTGACATCGCTCATCGTTTCTCAAGCTGTTTCCAACGAAGCCGAAGATCTTTTGCCGAGTCCCGAAGTTCCGAGTGTCAAATCAGCGATGCCAAATCTTCTCGGACGTGAGATAGCCGAAACCAGTCAAGTGACGACTGTCTCGAATGCGGAGGAACTTTCAAGACAAAAGGCACCCGAGGAGGGACGAGGAAAGCCACACCTCGACGAACTAACGTCGCTGATAGTATCTCAAACGGTGTCCAGTGAAGCTGAACAATCCTTGCCCGGCCAGGAAGTACCGAACTCGAAAAGAGCCAACACCTCCTTGTCGGGCCAAGATATAGCGGAAACAACGCAGGTTTTGACTCTCTCGAGTTTCGAAGAAATTGCAGTGAATGCCAGACCAGAAAAACAGCAAGGTAAGCCGGGAGTTGAGGAACACTCTTGCGTCACAGTTTCTCAGATTGTATCAACCGAGACCGAGGACACTCTGCCGAGTCTCGAAGTTCCCGCAGGAAAGACTGCTCAGCCGAACTTGAACGGCAGAGAAATTGCGGAGTCCAGTCAAGTAACAACTTTAACGACTACCGAGGACTTCTCAGTTACCAAGGCGCCAGAGGGACAACGCGGGAAGCCACAGTTGGAAGAGCTCTCGTCGCTGATAGTCTCGCAAACCGTTTCCAACGAGACCGAGCGAAATCTTCCGGGCGACCAAGTTCCCAGTGGAGCAACGGCTAAGCCAAATCTCCTGGGTAGAGAAACAGCGGAGACTATTCAGATAATCGCGGTGACGAATGCCGAAGTATTGGCGCCCGTGGCACTCGAAACACAGAAAGGAACGCCCAGTTTGGACGAGTTAACATCGCTCATAGTTTCGCAACCTGTGTCCAATGAGACGGAGGATATTTTGCCGAGTCCCGAAGTTCCAACGGTCAAGACAGCTACGCCGAATCTCTTCGGACGTGATATTGCGGAGACCAGTCAAGTTACGACAGTATCGAATGCCGAGGAGCTCGTGAAAACCAAAGAACCCGACGTAGGCCGGGGTAAACCGCTGGTCGACGAACTGACGTCCCTTATAGTATCGCAAACCGTTTCCAACGAGGCTGAAGAGTTACTGCCTGGACAGGAAGTCCCGACTGAGAAGACAGCACAGCCCCACTTAACCGGAAGAGACGTGGCCGAAATTTCGCAAATTCTAACACTCACGAGTGCCAAAGAATTTATCGCGGACAAGGAACCCGATAAGCAAGAAGGCAAACCGAAGGTTGAGGAATTCTCTTCCCTGACGATTTCCCAGGTAGTTTCGAACGAGCAAGAAGAACTTTTGCTGTCACCGGAAATTCCCAGCGAGAGCAAAGCGCAACACAACCTTTCGGGCCGCGAAGCAGCTGAGACTATCCAGATAACGACTATGTCGAGTGCCGAGGAGCTTCCAAGGACGATAGCACCCGAAGGTCAGACTGGTAAGCGTGCTCTGGCGGAATTGACTTCTCTGAACGTATCTCAAGTAGATACGAACGAGGCCGAGGACGTTCTCTCGACTCCCGACATACCTACCGAAAGGACGGCTCAGCCGAATCTGCTCGGACGAGAAATTGCCGAGAAGAGTGAAGTACTGACATTAAGGAGTACCGAAGAGTTGGGAAAACCGGTGAAACCAGAAGGACATCGGGGTATCGCCGATGTCGAAGAAATGAGCACGCTAATGGTGTCCGAAGTCGTTTCTAACGAGGCTGAGGGGGATCTGCCCGTCGAGGAGAAACCAAAGAGCCGGAAAGCTCTGACGCACATGTCCAGCATCGAAGTTTCGGAAACAACGGAAATCCTTACGCTAGTAAACACGGAAGATCTCCCGGAACTGACGGCACCAGGGGCTCAGAGGGGAAGACCGAATCTTGAGGAGCTCGCTTCGCTGGACGTATCCGAGGTGACCCAAGGAGAGACCGAGGACCTTCTTCCTACACCCGACGAGCCGACGAAGCAGATCGCTGAGCGAAATTTATTCGGAAGACCAGTGGCGGACAAGTCTCAGGTACTGACGAGTACGCGCGCCGAAGAACTACCAGCAGCGCACCAGCCTGAATCAAAAAAGATCAAACCCGAGCAAATACCTTACGAAAGTTTCGAGCAGAGCGTCGCGGAATTAGGCGAGAGCGAGACGAATCTTGCGCCCGAAAAGAAAGCACCTTCCGGCCAGGCAGAAGTGCTCTTCCAAACTTCTGAGAGTCTTCGGGTCTCAGAAGTCACCAATTTCGAAAAGGAATCCAAAAAGGTGATCGAGGCCAGAGCCGCCGAGGCGAATGCCCAGGCGGACGTTGTAGATCGTGGTATTGCGGTAAAAGAAGAAATACTGCCGGAAACAGTCGTGACAGAATTCGACATAGAAAAACCAGAATCCAGAAGAGCCCGTGAGGTAGACGAAGAGAAACGCAGCGTTGTCGTGACCGAACTCGGGACTACCGGAGAACTCGAGTCAGAATTGCCCGAGTCTGTAATGCCCCTCGAAAAATTGGCTAACGTGTCGTTCGAGAGCGAGCATCTGCAGCGAGTCATCGTCGGTGAGTACATGAGACTGTTGGGGATGTACTGTAATTCGTTGATCAGCGTTGATTTTTTATTCTTAAAAATGCGTTCAACGCGTGCGACGCGCGCAACGGTATATGTCCCCGGAAAAACCCCGGATCTTGCGATTAGGTAATACATGTTGTAAGCGTTCCGTCAGAACTTTTTTTACATCCTCGTGAGTGAGTAATTTCTCGGAAAGTTTCGTAGCTGTCTTTTAGTCTGTTCGGTTGGCTAGATAATTGAAAAGAGAGCGCGATCGGCTCAACGAAATTCGATATGGTAAGTATGTACAAAACCTTAAGCAAACACGACACGTGTATTCATAAACAGCAACATTCCACACTGTCGACACTGCGCATACGCAAATATCCAGTACGACTTCACAGATTGGTGCAATTTACGGGCATTCAAAACGGCATATAGCTCAGATCAATTTACTCGCATACCCTAATCAATTTTTTTACTACCGAAAAAAACAACAACAACAACAAAAACAACATTCTAACAAACGGTATAACTTCTACATTATTACGCATCAGTATTATCCTCCCGATCCATATACAGATTGATTCAGGATGAAGGCGAGTCGATAGAGTTTTATGATTTTTGGTATTGATAAAAAGCGAAAAGATCTCAGCGTCCTTAATTTCCGAATGGTCACGTTTCCATTTAAGCTATCGTTAGTAGGCGGTACAGACTGATCGCTGAGGATAACATATAATGGTGCATTCGATGGCTCGTTGTTATTTGTCTTAACGGGTAAGGCCACTGTAACGGTCCAAAAAGATAGGTTTTTTCACGAATTTTTTGCTTCTGAAAATGAAGGTAATTGAAAAAAAACTTTTAAGGGTATTATCGGGCATACGTTAAACTTTATTATCCAATTTTTTTACAGCGAAAAAAGAACAAAATGGCGGTTCCACAGCCATCTTCCCGGGGCATGTTTTGCTTGCAGGGCTCCGCGGCACGCAGCACCACTGGTGCACTTTTGAATCTAGAACAAAAAAAAAAACCGTTAATCTAGAGGGTTATAGCTAGAGAATGTCGATCGGATTTTAAAAAGTATTAATTTTTGTGGATTTGGCGTGCGTTTGAAAAAAAAATGATTTTTTACGAAAAAAACGGCTAGTTTTTTGTTAATAAAAAAACAATAAATAAAGTTATTGAAAATCCCGATCGACATTCTCAAGATAATGTTAATGTTCACATCTGGTAAAAATTTCAAGTAAAAACGCGTTTAAAGTTTTACAACTAGGTTTTTATGGGAAAAAATTTAAAGAAGGAGGTAAAAAAAATTTGTACTGTTAGTCTGCAATTCCAGCACCATACATTTGTCCTCCGATGGCCAAATTTTTGTCTTCTTCGTCTTTACTGGTCGATTTTTGGAGCGCGCGCGCACTTTTTGCCGCGTCGCTCAGAGATGCCTCGGCGTGCATGATGCGTTTGGCGTCGGCTTCGATGCAGAAATTATATAATTGGACACTTGCGAATGAATTTGGAACTCGGAATATCCACATCGGGACATTTTGGGTAAGCGATCACAATTTTGAAGCCTAAACCACGAGGACTTCTTTCTCGAAACGCAATGTCAGATCCGCACGTTTTGCACTTCACGTGCTGGGCAATAACGGAAAAAACAGCGCAGAAATTGATTATTCTATAGCCGAATTGACTATTCACATCGAATTCCTCGTTGCAGTCCTTCAGTTTTTTCGCCGAAGCGCTGACGCCCTGCTCATCACTCTCACATTCTTATTGGTTCAGGGGTCGTCGTTTCATCCCGCCTGATCGACGCCGCGTTGGATACGCGGTTTTCATACCTTTTTTCCAAGATACACTCGATCACCCATTTCAACTAACGCGTTCGTAAATTTTACAGTGAAATCGTAAAAAAAAACCACGGAAAACACGCAAAAATCGTCACTTATGAAGAATAAATCGCTCTTTACTGTGCGCTTGCTGCAGCTAAACTAACGAAATTTTTCTTCATAATGCTCAAAAGGCTCGAAAGGACACGTGGAACAACAATACAGGCGGTTGGGAGCAATAGGGGGGGCCTATTGTGCCGTCCCTTTTCACCGCAAGTTTTGACGCGCTTGGCGGCGACCACTATTTCCTACGGAAAAAAAATTGTTCTCGCACGGGACCTTTTTTTTCTTATTCTAAAGGGTTTAAACTATTTTTTAAGCCAATAAAAAAAAAATCGATTTTTCCAAAAATTTACAGTGGCCTTACCCCTTAAATCGCATAATCACGAACGCTCTGACAGTCTGGAAAAACAGTGAAGATAAAACATTGTACAAGTTGCTTTCACACATGGTGAATGCATCCTCAGGAAAATATTTTAAATCAATGTATAGTATGTATACTATGTTCGTCATAGCTTGTACTTTTACTTGTAGTCGAAACAACTCTTTTGGGGGCACCACAATAGCTTTAAATCCGCCGTCACTTATGCAACAGGTTTTCTGACGAAATCCCAATGTGGTTGCCCTCAGTTATTTGACATGAAAAAAAAAACTTAGAACGGTTTACAATGGCGTAAATGGATTTGGACCACAGTGCCGGAAAAGGTCAGGTTGCGAACAATAGTAAATTTTATAAATGTTCGTAATTGAGACTTTTGCCGGTAAATCAATTTAGGTAGGTATCTACTTACCAGGCGTTGATTTAGAAGTTGCATTAAACGTAAATATTGATTATTATCTATAAAAGTATGTAGATATTTGAGCACCGCGAAATTTATCACACGAATCCGCGACGCCGCCTGTGTGAACGGTCGCCATGACGGCAAGACTCAATGTCTTTACTACTTGCGCAACATTTCATTTATAAAACATGAGAAAAAACCCATTTTTTTAAGAATTTTCAATATTTTACGTGATACGTATTACGGTTGTGGGCATTAATAAAACTCGGAAAAATGCCTTGATCCTCAATCGGAGCTGTATAGAGAAGTCAAACCAAACGCGAAGCAAGCAGCAAACAGCAAAAACACTGGACACCCTAATCACATCACGACTCTTCTGTAACATTTCAGAAACAACAGAAGCGCGTGTGCTACAACATCACAGCACATTAATACACGACACACCAAAACACGATTTACCAAATACAGTACAACAGCAGGTGTCAGAATCGGACACTGAAGTCACCGAAGAGTACACGACAAAATTCAGACGCGGTAGCAAGGACGACGATACATCAGCTATTAAAACGAAGAGAACAATTATTCGTAAGAAAAAACCATCTTCTGTTGACGGGGACAAAGTTGTCGTTATAGAGGAAGAATTAGACGACATAAGGTCATCACTGCCCACTATACCAAAGAAACAGTTCATGCCAATCGAAGAAGTAATAGGTGACTCGGGAGTTGAAGAAATAATACCATCGAGCATTGAGGAAGCAGAAGAGTTTGTTCCAAACGAAGAAGCTCCGGCTGAAGAAACATCCATCCCGGTAAATGTAATTGATGTCACGGAGGATGAAAAGACTAAGCGGGTACCGAAGAAACAGACTACGAAGAAAACTAAGTCGAGTCGTGTTGAAGAGCTACAGGAGAAGACAGTGGTAGAGCAATGTAAGTCTTCTATTAAGAGGGACACGCCACAGATTGTTATGCCGGGAGAAGACGAAGTTGTGGATGAAATCACGGAAACTCTGTTCGTCGAAGGCTTTGTTAAGCCCACCGGACGTGAAGATGTACGCGAAGAAATCACTGTTACTGAAGAGACGACTAGAGAAGGCAAACCCAGGAGAATCGTAAAGAAAAAGATAATTCGCCGGAAGGGGAACGAACAAAAGGTCACTGAAGAACAAACGATCGAAGAAGAAGGCAAAGCCCCTATAAAGACAGTTCTAGCTAAACCCGAAGAGGAGTATGTTCCTGAAGAAGCTATTGAACAACTTCCATTAGTAGAATTCGGTAAGCCTACGGAACGTGAAGAGATCCGTGAAGAAGTGACTGTAACCCAAGAGACTACGAAACAAGGCAAGCCAAGAAAGATCACGAAAAAGAAGATCATTCGTAGAAAGGGATCCAAACAGCAAGTGACTGAAGAACAAACGATCGAAGAAGAAGGCAAAGCCCCTATAAAGACAGTTCTAGCTGAACCCGAAGAGGAGTATGTTCCTGAAGAAGCTATTGAACCACTTCCAATGGTAGAATTCGGTAAGCCTACGGAACGTGAGGAGATCCGTGAAGAAGTGACTGTAACCCAAGAGACTACGAAACAAGGCAAGCCAAGAAAGATCACGAAAAAGAAGATCATTCGTAGAAAGGGATCCAAACAGCAAGTGACTGAAGAACAAACGATCGAAGAAGAAGGCAAAGCCCCTATAAAGACAGTTCTAGCTGAACCCGAAGAGGAGTATGTTCCTGAAGAAGCTATTGAACCACTTCCAATGGTAGAATTCGGTAAGCCTACGGGACGTGAGGAGATCCGTGAAGAAGTGACTGTAACCCAAGAGACTACGAAACAAGGCAAGCCAAGAAAGATCACGAAAAAGAAGATCATTCGTAGAAAGGGATCCAAACAGCAAGTGACTGAAGAACAAACGATCGAAGAAGAAGGCAAAGCCCCTATAAAGACAGTTCTAGCTAAACCCGAAGAGGAGTATGTTCCTGAAGAAGCTATTGAACCACTTCCAATGGTAGAATTCGGTAAGCCTACGGAACGTGAGGAGATCCGTGAAGAAGTGACTGTAACCCAAGAGACTACGAAACAAGGCAAGCCAAGAAAGATCACGAAAAAGAAGATCATTCGTAGAAAGGGATCCAAACAGCAAGTGACTGAAGAACAAACGATCGAAGAAGAAGGCAAAGCCCCTATAAAGACAGTTCTAGCTGAACCCGAAGAGGAGTATGTTCCTGAAGAAGCTATTGAACCACTTCCAATGGTAGAATTCGGTAAGCCTACGGGACGTGAGGAGATCCGTGAAGAAGTGACTGTAACCCAAGAGACTACGAAACAAGGCAAGCCAAGAAAGATCACGAAAAAGAAGATCATTCGTAGAAAGGGATCCAAACAGCAAGTGACTGAAGAACAAACGATCGAAGAAGAAGGCAAAGCCCCTATAAAAACAGTTCTAGCTAAACCCGAAGAGGAGTATGTTCCTGAAGAAGCTATTGAACCACTTCCAATGGTAGAATTCGGTAAGCCTACGGAACGTGAGGAGATCCGTGAAGAAGTGACTGTAACCCAAGAGACTACGAAACAAGGCAAGCCAAGAAAGATCACGAAAAAGAAGATCATTCGTAGAAAGGGATCCAAACAGCAAGTGACTGAAGAACAAACGATCGAAGAAGAAGGCAAAGCCCCTATAAAGACAGTTCTAGCTAAACCCGAAGAGGAGTATGTTCCTGAAGAAGCTATTGAACCACTTCCAATGGTAGAATTCGGTAAGCCTACGGAACGTGAGGAGATCCGTGAAGAAGTGACTGTAACCCAAGAGACTACGAAACAAGGCAAGCCAAGAAAGATCACGAAAAAGAAGATCATTCGTAGAAAGGGATCCAAACAGCAAGTGACTGAAGAACAAACGATCGAAGAAGAAGGCAAAGCCCCAATAAAGACAGTTCTAGCTAAACCCGAAGAGGAGTATGTTCCTGAAGAAGCTATTGAACCACTTCCAATGGTAGAATTCGGTAAGCCTACGGAACGTGAGGAGATCCGTGAAGAAGTGACTGTAACCCAAGAGACTACGAAACAAGGCAAGCCAAGAAAGATCACGAAAAAGAAGATCATTCGTAGAAAGGGATCCAAACAGCAAGTGACTGAAGAACAAACGATCGAAGAAGAAGGCAAAGCCCCTATAAAGACAGTTCTAGCTGAACCCGAAGAGGAGTATGTTCCTGAAGAAGCTATTGAACCACTTCCAATGGTAGAATTCGGTAAGCCTACGGGACGTGAGGAGATCCGTGAAGAAGTGACTGTAACCCAAGAGACTACGAAACAAGGCAAGCCAAGAAAGATCACGAAAAAGAAGATCATTCGTAGAAAGGGATCCAAACAGCAAGTGACTGAAGAACAAACGATCGAAGAAGAAGGCAAAGCCCCTATAAAGACAGTTCTAGCTAAACCCGAAGAGGAGTATGTTCCTGAAGAAGCTATTGAACCACTTCCAATGGTAGAATTCGGTAAGCCTACGGAACGTGAGGAGATCCGTGAAGAAGTGACTGTAACCCAAGAGACTACGAAACAAGGCAAGCCAAGAAAGATCACGAAAAAGAAGATCATTCGTAGAAAGGGATCCAAACAGCAAGTGACTGAAGAACAAACGATCGAAGAAGAAGGCAAAGCCCCAATAAAGACAGTTCTAGCTAAACCCGAAGAGGAGTATGTTCCTGAAGAAGCTATTGAACAACTTCCATTAGTAGAATTCGGTAAGCCTACGGAACGTGAAGAGATCCGTGAAGAAGTGACTGTAACCCAAGAGACTACGAAACAAGGCAAGCCAAGAAAGATCACGAAAAAGAAGATCATTCGTAGAAAGGGATCCAAACAGCAAGTGACTGAAGAACAAACGATCGAAGAAGAAGGCAAAGCCCCTATAAAGACAGTTCTAGCTGAACCCGAAGAGGAGTATGTTCCTGAAGAAGCTATTGAACCACTTCCAATGGTAGAATTCGGTAAGCCTACGGGACGTGAGGAGATCCGTGAAGAAGTGACTGTAACCCAAGAGACTACGAAACAAGGCAAGCCAAGAAAGATCACGAAAAAGAAGATCATTCGTAGAAAGGGATCCAAACAGCAAGTGACTGAAGAACAAACGATCGAAGAAGAAGGCAAAGCCCCTATAAAGACAGTTCTAGCTAAACCCGAAGAGGAGTATGTTCCTGAAGAAGCTATTGAACCACTTCCAATGGTAGAATTCGGTAAGCCTACGGAACGTGAGGAGATCCGTGAAGAAGTGACTGTAACCCAAGAGACTACGAAACAAGGCAAGCCAAGAAAGATCACGAAAAAGAAGATCATTCGTAGAAAGGGATCCAAACAGCAAGTGACTGAAGAACAAACGATCGAAGAAGAAGGCAAAGCCCCAATAAAGACAGTTCTAGCTAAACCCGAAGAGGAGTATGTTCCTGAAGAAGCTATTGAACAACTTCCATTAGTAGAATTCGGTAAGCCTACGGAACGTGAAGAGATCCGTGAAGAAGTGACTGTAACCCAAGAGACTACGAAACAAGGCAAGCCAAGAAAGATCACGAAAAAGAAGATCATTCGTAGAAAGGGATCCAAACAGCAAGTGACTGAAGAACAAACGATCGAAGAAGAAGGCAAAGCCCCTATAAAGACAGTTCTAGCTGAACCCGAAGAGGAGTATGTTCCTGAAGAAGCTATTGAACCACTTCCAATGGTAGAATTCGGTAAGCCTACGGGACGTGAGGAGATCCGTGAAGAAGTGACTGTAACCCAAGAGACTACGAAACAAGGCAAGCCAAGAAAGATCACGAAAAAGAAGATCATTCGTAGAAAGGGATCCAAACAGCAAGTGACTGAAGAACAAACGATCGAAGAAGAAGGCAAAGCCCCTATAAAGACAGTTCTAGCTAAACCCGAAGAGGAGTATGTTCCTGAAGAAGCTATTGAACCACTTCCAATGGTAGAATTCGGTAAGCCTACGGAACGTGAGGAGATCCGTGAAGAAGTGACTGTAACCCAAGAGACTACGAAACAAGGCAAGCCAAGAAAGATCACGAAAAAGAAGATCATTCGTAGAAAGGGATCCAAACAGCAAGTGACTGAAGAACAAACGATCGAAGAAGAAGGCAAAGCCCCAATAAAGACAGTTCTAGCTAAACCCGAAGAGGAGTATGTTCCTGAAGAAGCTATTGAACAACTTCCATTAGTAGAATTCGGTAAGCCTACGGAACGTGAAGAGATCCGTGAAGAAGTGACTGTAACTCAAGAGACTACGAAACAAGGCAAGCCAAGAAAGATCACGAAAAAGAAGATCATTCGTAGAAAGGGATCCAAACAGCAAGTGACTGAAGAACAAACGATCGAAGAAGAAGGCAAAGCCCCTATAAAGACAGTTCTAGCTGAACCCGAAGAGGAGTATGTTCCTGAAGAAGCTATTGAACCACTTCCAATGGTAGAATTCGGTAAGCCTACGGGACGTGAGGAGATCCGTGAAGAAGTGACTGTAACCCAAGAGACTACGAAACAAGGCAAGCCAAGAAAGATCACGAAAAAGAAGATCATTCGTAGAAAGGGATCCAAACAGCAAGTGACTGAAGAACAAACGATCGAAGAAGAAGGCAAAGCCCCAATAAAGACAGTTCTAGCTAAACCCGAAGAGGAGTATGTTCCTGAAGAAGCTATTGAACAACTTCCATTAGTAGAATTCGGTAAGCCTACGGAACGTGAAGAGATCCGTGAAGAAGTGACTGTAACCCAAGAGACTACGAAACAAGGCAAGCCAAGAAAGATCACGAAAAAGAAGATCATTCGTAGAAAGGGATCCAAACAGCAAGTGACTGAAGAACAAACGATCGAAGAAGAAGGCAAAGCCCCTATAAAGACAGTTCTAGCTGAACCCGAAGAGGAGTATGTTCCTGAAGAAGCTATTGAACCACTTCCAATGGTAGAATTCGGTAAGCCTACGGGACGTGAGGAGATCCGTGAAGAAGTGACTGTAACCCAAGAGACTACGAAACAAGGCAAGCCAAGAAAGATCACGAAAAAGAAGATCATTCGTAGAAAGGGATCCAAACAGCAAGTGACTGAAGAACAAACGATCGAAGAAGAAGGCAAAGCCCCTATAAAGACAGTTCTAGCTAAACCCGAAGAGGAGTATGTTCCTGAAGAAGCTATTGAACCACTTCCAATGGTAGAATTCGGTAAGCCTACGGAACGTGAGGAGATCCGTGAAGAAGTGACTGTAACCCAAGAGACTACGAAACAAGGCAAGCCAAGAAAGATCACGAAAAAGAAGATCATTCGTAGAAAGGGATCCAAACAGCAAGTGACTGAAGAACAAACGATCGAAGAAGAAGGCAAAGCCCCAATAAAGACAGTTCTAGCTAAACCCGAAGAGGAGTATGTTCCTGAAGAAGCTATTGAACAACTTCCATTAGTAGAATTCGGTAAGCCTACGGAACGTGAAGAGATCCGTGAAGAAGTGACTGTAACCCAAGAGACTACGAAACAAGGCAAGCCAAGAAAGATCACGAAAAAGAAGATCATTCGTAGAAAGGGATCCAAACAGCAAGTGACTGAAGAACAAACGATCGAAGAAGAAGGCAAAGCCCCTATAAAGACAGTTCTAGCTGAACCCGAAGAGGAGTATGTTCCTGAAGAAGCTATTGAACCACTTCCAATGGTAGAATTCGGTAAGCCTACGGAACGTGAGGAGATCCGTGAAGAAGTGACTGTAACCCAAGAGACTACGAAACAAGGCAAGCCAAGAATGATCACGAAAAAGAAGATCATTCGTAGAAAGGGATCCAAACAGCAAGTGACTGAAGAACAAACGATCGAAGAAGAAGGCAAAGCCCCTATAAAGACAGTTCTAGCTGAACCCGAAGAGGAGTATGTTCCTGAAGAAGCTATTGAACCACTTCCAATGGTAGAATTCGGTAAGCCTACGGAACGTGAGGAGATCCGTGAAGAAGTGACTGTAACCCAAGAGACTACGAAACAAGGCAAGCCAAGAAAGATCACGAAAAAGAAGATCATTCGTAGAAAGGGATCCAAACAGCAAGTGACTGAAGAACAAACGATCGAAGAAGAAGGCAAAGCCCCAATAAAGACAGTTCTAGCTAAACCCGAAGAGGAGTATGTTCCTGAAGAAGCTATTGAACAACTTCCATTAGTAGAATTCGGTAAGCCTACGGAACGTGAAGAGATCCGTGAAGAAGTGACTGTAACCCAAGAGACTACGAAACAAGGCAAGCCAAGAAAGATCACGAAAAAGAAGATCATTCGTAGAAAGGGATCCAAACAGCAAGTGACTGAAGAACAAACGATCGAAGAAGAAGGCAAAGCCCCTATAAAGACAGTTCTAGCTAAACCCGAAGAGGAGTATGTTCCTGAAGAAGCTATTGAACCACTTCCAATGGTAGAATTCGGTAAGCCTACGGAACGTGAGGAGATCCGTGAAGAAGTGACTGTAACCCAAGAGACTACGCAACAAGGCAAGCCAAGAAAGATCACGAAAAAGAAGATCATTCGTAGAAAGGGATCCAAACAGCAAGTGACTGAAGAACAAACGATCGAAGAAGAAGGCAAAGCCCCTATAAAGACAGTTCTAGCTGAACCCGAAGAGGAGTATGTTCCTGAAGAAGCTATTGAACCACTTCCAATGGTAGAATTCGGTAAGCCTACGGAACGTGAGGAGATCCGTGAAGAAGTGACTGTGACCCAAGAAACTACCAAACAAGGCAAGCCAAGAAAAATCACAAAAAAGAAGATCATTCGTAGAAAGGGATCCAAACAACAAGTAACTGAAGAACAAACGATCGAAGAAGAAGGCGAAGCACCTACAACAACAGTGCTGGCTAAACCCGAAGAGGAGTATGTGCCTGAAGAAATCTTTGAACCTTTGCCAGAGGTAAAATTCGATAAGCCTACCGAACGTGAAGAGATTCGTGAAGAAGTGACTGTGACCCAAGAAACTACCAAACAAGGCAAGCCAAGAAAAATCACAAAAAAGAAAATCATTCGTAGAAAGGGATCCAAACAACAAGTAACTGAAGAACAAACAATCGAAGAAGAAGGCAAAGCTCCTATAACGACAATTCTCGCAAAACCTGAAGAGGAATATATTCCTGAAGACACCATTGAACCTTTGCCAGTGATAGAATTCGATAAGCCGACGGAACGTGAAGAGGTCCGTGAAGAAGTGACTGTAACCCAAGAAACTAGCAAACAAGGCAAGCCAAGAAAGATCACGAAAAAGAAAATCATTCGTAGAAAGGGATCCAAACAACAAGTAACTGAAGAACAAACGATCGAAGAAGAAGGCGAAGCACCTACAACAACAGTGCTGGCTAAACCCGAAGAGGAGTATGTGCCTGAAGAAATCTTTGAACCTTTGCCAGAGGTAAAATTCGATAAGCCTACCGAACGTGAAGAGATTCGTGAAGAAGTGACTGTGACCCAAGAAATTACCAAACAAGGCAAGCCAAGAAAAATCACGAAAAAGAAAATCATTCGGAGAAAGGGATCCAAACAACAAGTAACTGAAGAACAAACAATCGAAGAAGAAGGCAAAGCTCCTATAATGACAGTTCTCGCAAAACCTGAAGAGGAGTATGTTCCCGACGAATTCATTGAACCAACTACAGAATTCGACGAACCTAGGAAAAGTGAAGATATTTGTGCGAAAGTAACAGTTACGCAGCATACTACTGAGCAAGGGAAGCCTAGAAAAATAACGAAAGAAATCATTCGTAGAAAGGGCGAGAAAAAACAAGTGAATGTGGAACAAACAATAGGGGAGGAAGGAAAAGCTCCTGGTGCAACAGCGCAGTCTGCAACTTCTGAGGAAAATATTTCCGAAGAAACTCAGGCGCCTCGATCGATAGGTGATTCGGAAAAATCGCCTGAACGCCAAGAAATTTCCGAAGAAGAAATCATCATACAAGAAACGACGGGAGATGGCAAGCCCAGAAAAGTTATCCGCAAAAAGGGTAAGAAGAAAGACATAATGGATGAAGAAACTGTGGGGGATGAGGGTAGAACTTCCGTACTCACGGTCACGGAATTGGCAGTGGATCATATCGATGAGGTGCCACAATCCAAGGATCAACAAAAGAAGCGTTCTGAGGTGATCGAGAAAAAAAAGCCAAAGAAACCGGAGGACGTCGAATCAATCGAAGATATCGCATTATTAAAGGCGAAACTGAAGCCGCACCGCATCAATGTTGAGATTACCGAGGTGAAGCCGAAGAAACCTAACATCAGCCAGCTTGGACTAGAAAAACCGCAATTTGCACAGATCAAACTCAAGAAAGCTCCGCTCGTCAAACGGAAAGATGGCAAGAAAGACAAATTTCCGAATATTTTGTTGCGCAGTCGTGTCACATTCTTTGACTGGCCTCCTGGAATACGTTGTCCGAAAGTAACGCTTCTGAAACCTCAATTCGTACAAAACGGAATACTCTCCCACACCATGGAGGAAGCTCTGAAATTGAAGAAGAAAAAGCCAATGAAAGAGCTAAAGAAACCAAACGAGGAAATCGAAATCACTGAAGTCGTTGAAGATTTGCCGCTCTCAGATCGAATGGAAATCGTAAACACGATAGTTACCGAAGAAGTTCAAGAGACTCCGGACAAAAGACCGAAGAAAGTGACGAAGGTTAAAACAATACGTAGAAAGAAGGGCAAGAAGCCTGAAATTATTGAAGAAGTTACCGTAGAAGAAACTGGCAAGGCACCTGTCACAAAGAGGACTGTGATACCTTGTGAGGAAATCTTGGAGGACGAAACAATGTCAGAACTGCCAGGGCCGGAAGAATCGAATGTGCCCACAATTATCGAAGCTACTCGCGAAGAAATTACAGTTACGGCTGAAGCGACGGAGGAACGAAAAACCAGAAAAGTCATTAAGAAACGAAAACTCATTGAAAAACGCGGAGAGGATAAGAGGGTCATCGAGGAGGTCACTGTGGAAGAGACAGGTAAAGAACCTGTCATAACGGTTAGCGAAGTGGCAGAGGACGAAGTTCCTGTCGTACGAGACTATAAAGTGGACATCCATGAGCCGAAAAAGAAGCCCAAAAAGACCCCGAAGAAAAAGCAAGAGCCCTTGATCGAAAAATCTTCTGACGAAATTGAAAAGTCTTACGGAAACAAGGAAAAATTGAAGCCGCAGTTGATGAGGATCGAAAGGAAAGAACAGAAGCCAATTAAATTGAAAATGGACGAGCCTCGAGCACCAGAATTCGCTCAAATCAAGTTGAAGAAGGCTGCGGTAGTGAGGAAGCCCAAGGAAACTAGCAAACGTGACAAGTTTCCGAAGATTATGTTGCGCAGTCGCATAACAGCGCACGAATGGCCTCCGGCTATTAAATATCCGACTATTACTGAACTGGAACCGAATTACGTGCAATGCGGTATACTATCGCGGAACATGGATGACGCACTGAAGATGAGGACAACAAAGCGTAAAGTTACCAAACCAACGAAGAAAGAGTTGTTAGACTTGGAGAAACTGGATTTGGAATTTGAGGAATTGAAGAAGACCCCACTTGAGAAGGTAGAGGATAAATCAGGCTACGAGAGGCAACAAAAAACAAAGAAGCCCGAGGAAAAACAGCCCAAGAAATTGAAAATCGGCAAAGGCAAAGTACCGACCGAAGAGCAACTTGAGGACGAGAAAGTAATGCTGAAGAAAGTCGCAAAGAAAGCAACGGAAGAACCGGAAGACACGGAAAGAGTTAAAAAAAAGAAAGAGCCGAAGCAGGAAGAGAAAGAGCCGAAAGAGGCAGGAGAATATCCGGACTTAAAACCGTTCGAGCCTTACGATGTGGAATCGAGCGAGATCGATCTCGAAGAGCGCGATATTATAGAATTCCCCGACGGTGACGCGCCTGGGCAAAGCAAACCCGCTAAGAAACATCCAAAAACTAAAAAGACAAAGCCTACACCTGAAACAGAAACAGTTCGTATAATCCCCGGAGTGCCTAAACCACAAGAGTCCGAAGTGCAACCTGAGCATAAATTCAGAATCCCTCAACATGACAAGCCCGAGAAACAACCGGAAGAAATAAAACTGAAGCCTTGGAAGAAGGAAGACAAACCTCAAGAGAAGAAGAGAGATCACGACGATGGAGTAACGTTCACTCCTCGCGACATGGACGTGACTGAGATTGTGGAGAAAGTGATGACCGAAGAAGTTCGCGAAGAGCCTGGCAAAAAGCCGAAGAAAATTCTAAAGACGAGGACCACGAAGAAACGTGGCGAAGGAAAACCTCGAGTCACCGAAGAGATTACTCTCGAGGAGGAAGGCGAGCAGCCCATCACTGTGATAATATTGGAGGAGGTCGAGGAAGTCGATCTTCCCGCTGAGAAACCTAATGCAATAGAGCCGAAGATCATCGAGGAAGTGACGGAGCGAATAACAGTATCGACGGTTATAACGAATGAAGGAGAACCGGCTAAAATGCACAAAAAACGTATAGTGAAGAGGCGCGACGGTAAAGAGCAGGTAACCGAAGTGGTGACCATCAAAGAGGAAGGTAAAGAACCCGTAACTACGGTAACCGATGAAATCGAAGACACTACACCAAAATCACACGACAAACCGAAACACAAAGAACCAAAACAGTCTAGAGATGTCGAGCAAGGTCCACAAGGTGAGCCCACTTGTCAGATACTACTTATACTACCTATTATTTTACTATACATGTTATACGGTAAATGTTCAATACTATCAAACTATCGCATTATACTACAGTCGAAACTAAACAGAGACATATTTATGATACGACCCGGCGCTACGATAATCCAAAGTGTGTTATTGTATTCGTAAGCGTCAGAGAGACATTCCTATCGTTACTTTTTTTTGACGACTATGTCGGATACACCATAGTAACTTTCCACTATTAATTGAGTCATTTGCTTGCACAGGTATCACCCAGGAAACCGTACTACAGGTGAGGAGAATTTTCTACCTGTTTTCTCGTCAGTAGGAATGAGAGTTTTATTAATCGGAGTATGTGTGACACACAGGAAATCGGCGAAAAAGTTACGGAGAAGCTCAAGTCGTCCATGAAGAAGCCCAAGACATCGTCGCACGATATTACCGAGGAAGTCGTCGATGAGAATCTCACGGAAACTGCAAAGAAACAGACGGCTAAACGTATCGTCGCGGCAGTCGAGACTGTCGAGATAACCGAGGTTGATGTCGAGAGAGCGCCGGAGAAAATTGTCGTCGTGGAAGAAGAGGAAATTATCGAAACAGTAGAGACGCCAACGTCGAGGACGATCAGGAAAAAGAAGCCAGCGAAGAAAGGCAAACCCGAAGAAATCATCGAGGAAATAATTGAAAAACCTGCCGAAGATTCCGTTCTCATGGAAGAACAAAAGATTGTGGAAGTTACGGAAACCGCAACGGAGAAAATTATAAAGAAGAGGAGTGAAGTTACGAGAGAGGACGGAGTGCCCGAGGAAGTCATCGAAGAGATTATCATTCGAAAGCCGAAGAAGGAAAAAGCTAAGCCTATCGTCGAAGAACTCGAGAGCGCGAAGATTACGAAGACTGACGTTAAGCAGGGCCCGGAGAAGAAGATCGTTGTAGAAGAGGAGGAAGTGGTAGAAACTGTGGAAACACCGACTAAGAGAACAACCAAGATACGTAGAAAGTCGTTGAAAAAGGATGTGGCTGACGAGATCGTCGAACAGGTCGTCATAAAGCCAGTAGAGGAACGTACGTTCATGGAAGAACAGCGGATCGTTGAAATAACGGAAACGCCAACGAAAACAATAATTAAGAAAAAGAAAGCTGTCACGGGAGAGGATGGTGTGCCGGAGGAGGTAGTCGAGGAGATCGTCATACACAAACCGAAGACGGAGAGAGCGAAGCCCATCGTGGAAGAACTCGATACAGTAAAGATTACGGAAATCCGTTTGGAACGTGCTCCGGAAAAAACTGTTGTGGACGAAGAAATAATTGAGACAGTGGAAACTCCGAAGCAGCTTACTATCAAGAGACGCAGGAAATCACTGAAGAAAGATGCACCGGATGAGATTGTGGAGGAAGTCGTTATAAAACCCGTGGAGGAACAAACTTTCATGGAGGAACAGCAGATTATTGAAATCACGGAAACGCCAACGAAAAAAATTATCAAGAAGAAAACTGCGGTTAACGGAGAAGATGGTATATCGGAGGAAGTTATCGAAGAAATCGTCTTGCACAAGCCGATAAAGGAGAAGGCTAAACCCCTCGTGGATGAACTGGAGACTGCCAAGATCACTGTAACTGAAGTCAGGCACGCTCCGGATGTCGTAGAGGAGGAGATAATCGAAACTGTGGAAACACCCACGACAATGACCATAAAGAAACGTAGAAAGTCTGTGAAGCAGGATGTACCTGAGGAAATCGTCGAAGAAGTGATCGTGAAGCCTGTCGAAGAGACTACGTTTATGGAGGAACAACAAATCGTTGAGGTCACCGATACGCCAACGAAGACAGTAATAAAAAAAAAGAAGGCGATTACTCGAGAGGATGGTGTGCCCGAGGAAGTCATCGAGGAGATTGTTATCCACAAGCCGAAGATGGAGAAGGCTGAAAAAGCGATTGTCCCGAGCGAGGGCATTGAAGTAACTCAGGTGATCACGGAAATGGTACCAGAAGAATTGGAAGTGACAAAAAAACCGAAGAAAGAGGAGGCCCTACCTACGGAGGATATCCCAGAGGAACCGAAAGTCACGGAAGTCAAGACTAAAAAGGCTCCGAAGAAACCAAAGAAGGCGACCGTTGACGAAGTTGTCAAAGAGGCGGAACAGGTGGAAGAAATTAAAACTAAGAAGCCAAAGAAAGAAAAAGCAGACAAGATCATACTGCCTAAAGAATGCATCGAGACAACCGAGGTAATTTCTCAAACTACAACTGAAGAACTTGTGGAGGAAAAGAAACCGAAGGAAGAGGAAGCTGTGCCAACGGAGGACATCCCGGAGGAGACGAAGGTTACAGAAATCGAGGTAAAGAAAGCTCCGAAGAAACCGAAGAAGGAATCTGTCGCGGTTATTGAAAAAGAAGAGGAACACGTAGAGGAAATCAAAGTTAAGAAACCGAAGAGAGAAAGGGCAGACAAGACCGTGCTGCCAAAAGAAAGTGTCGAAACAACTGAGGTGATTACCGAAAGCGTCACCGTAGAATTTCCGAAAGACGAAAAACCGGCGAAGAAGGAAGCTGTGCCACTGCAGGAAAGAGAAGAGAAAAAGGTCGAGGTAACTGAAGTTACTGTCGCCAAGGCTTCTAAGAAAAAAAAGAAGTTGCCTGAGGAAGTCAAAACTGAGGAGCAGATGCCCGCGGAGAAAGACCTGAACGGCCATGCCCCGAAGGTGGAAGTTGTTCCGGCCGAAGAACCGGTTGAAGAAACTCCAGAGATCAAAACAGCGGAAGAAGCCACTGAAAGGAAATCATTGAAAAAGAAAAAGAAAAAGCCTGTACCAAAAAAAGCTGATTACGAGGAATGGGTCGAGCCGGAATATGAACGACCGGTCCTCGAGCCTATGCCAGAAAAAATCCAGTGGGAACCGTCGAAAAAAAAGATAGAAAAGCAATCTTTATCACCAGACACGCAAAAACTCGTACCGCAGAAGATCGAGAGAAAAGAATTTAAGTCAACGAAGCTAACTTACATGGAACCGAAGGAGGAAGTCCAGTTCGGAACAATAAAACTGAAAAAGGTTATGATCCCGAAAAAGAAGGAAGCTCCGACAGTAAAGATACCAAAGTTCCTTCTAAAGAGTCGCATAACTTTCATCGGTGACTACCCACCGGAAATTCAAAAACCAACTGTTACGATAATGGAGGAAAATCCTGTACAGTGCGGTATACTTTCGCGAAACACCCAAGAGGCTCTCAAGACATTAAAGACCAAAGTGAAGAAGACTAAATTGACGGAGATCGAGGTCACTGAACTGGAGAAGTTAGACAAAGAATTCGAAGAATTGAAGAAGGTACCTCTGGAAGAGATTGAGGATAAATCTGTCTATGAGCGACCCGCGAAGAAGGCAGTGCCGGACGAGGAAAAACCGAAATTATTACAAATCGGCAAAGGCGAGGTGCCGGAGATAAAGAAAGAAAAGCCTGAAACCATAAAATTGAGAAAGGTCCCTGAGAAAAAACCTGAAGAAGTCGAAGAGCCGGGGAAACAGCCGAAGAAATCCGAACCCACCGAAGAACCCGTGGAGAAGAAAACGACTGAGCCTAAGCCAAAAATGGAACAAACAGAGCTCAGACCCCTCGACTTCGACCGGCCCGAACTCGAAAAGTACGTTCCTGATGGAGAAGAGCAGCCTGAAAAGCTAGCTCCCGAAATTGACTCAAAACCTTATAAGCGTCCATCCAAGAAGAAACCCGAACAAGAAATCGAAGAAATTCCATTGATAAAAGGTGTCCCGAAGCCTTCGGAGCCAGACGAAGAACCTGAAGTTAAATTTAGAATCCCGACAGCTGAAAAACCTGACGAAGAGCCGAAAACGATGACACTCAAGGGATGGACGAAGGACAAGCCTGTGGAGGAGGGAACAAAGGAATTCCCAGAGGAAACGTCCATTACCATATCTCGGGCACCGAAAGAGCCAAGTCCCGAGGAAATTGTTGTCAAAGATGAACCGAAGAAAAAGAAAAAGAAGAAGCCTGTGCCAAAGAAGGACGACATCGAGGAATGGGTAGAACCGGAATACGAACGACCGATTCTCGAGCCAATGCCAGAGAAGATTGAATGGGAATCCACGAAAAAGAAGAAGGAAAAGAAAGAGCCGGTAATCCGGGAACCTGTACGCGAGGCGCCAGTCAAAGAGGAGCCTGTGAAGAAGGAACCAATCGCAGAAAAACCTGTCGATGAAGTTCCCGAAGTGGTGACTTTTAAGAAAAAACCGAAAAAGGAGCCCGCTGTGGAGGAAACGACAGAAGCGATTGTAATAAAGAAGCCTGTTCCCGCGGAAGAGGAAACGAAGAGACCCGACGACGTGACAGCGGAGATAATTGTAAAGAAGCCAAAGGAAAAGCCTGTCGAGGAAGAGCCAACTGACGAGATTCTAATTAAAAAACCTGTTCCTGAGGAGGCAGTCAAGGAAGTCGAGGAAATTACAGAGGAAGTAACGATAAAGAAGGTTTCCAAGAAAATGAAGAAGCCTGAGAAAAAGAAGAATGAAATCGACGAATGGGTAGAGCCTGAATATGAACGACCAGTTCTCGAACCGATGCCAGAGAAGATTGAGTGGGAGCCGTCGAAAAAGAAGAAGGATAAGAAGGAAGAGGCTATTGAGAAACCTGTGGAGCCGGTCAAGGAAGAGCCCGAAGAAGTTCCCGCGGTCGTAACGATAAAGAAAAAGCCCAGAAAGAAACCTGACATGGAAGAAACCACCGACGTGATTGATTTGAAAATGCCTTCTGCCACAGGAAAGGAAAAGAGAGCGGAAGAAGTCGCAGAAGCTGTAATAAAAATGAAACCGAAGAAGGAGCGCACCGAAGAAGCGGCAGCTGACGAGGTTGTGATCAAGAAGCCTGCTCCCGTGGAAGAGACAGAAGAAATTGAAGAAACCACAGAGGCCGTGACGATCATGAAGAAACCAAAGAAAAAGCCAACCGTGGAAGAATCAGTCGACGAAGTCGTCCTTGAGAAACCCATACCCGAAGTCGAGGAATTCACGGAGGAAGTAACAGTAAAGAAAATTCCCAAGAAAAAGAAGAAGCCTGAGAAAAAGAAGGATGAGCTCGACGAATGGGTAGAGCCTGAATACGAGCGACCAGTTCTTGAACCAATGCCAGAGAAGATTGAGTGGGAGCCGTCGAGAAAGAAGAAGGATAATAAAGAAGAAGTAGCAGAGAAACCTGAAGAACCGGTCAGCAGAGGGCCCGAGGAAGTTCCCGCAATTGTAACGATAAAGAAAAAAGCCAAAAAGGAGCCCGAAGTGGAAGAAATCATTGACGAGATTAATTTGAAAATGCCTGCTCCGAAAGAACCGGAGAAGAAACCGGAAGACGTCGCAGAGGCTGTAATAAAAATGAAACCAAAGAAGAAGCGTACCGAAGAATCGGCAGTTGACGAGGTTGTGATAAAAAAATCCGCGCCCGTGGAAGGAACAGAGGAAATTGAAGAAACCACAGAAGCAGTAACGATCGTGAAGAAACCGAAGAAACAACCAACCGTGGAAGAAGCAGCCGACGAAGTTGTAATAAAAAAACCCGTACCAAAACCGGACGAAGTCGAGAACATTACGACGGAAGTTAAAATTCAGAAGAAAACAAAGAAAAAGCCCGTCGTGGAAGAGTCTGCTGACGAGGTGTCTATCAAGAAACCGGTTCCCGTAGAGAAGATCGAAGATATTGATGACACTACATCGGAAGTGACGATAAAGAAAAAGCCGAAGAAGAAACCAGTCGTCGAGGAGGCAGCTGACGAAGTCATTATCAGGAAACCAGTTGCAAAGGAAGTGCCGGAAGAGCTCGAGGAGGTCACGGAAGCTGTCACGCTGAAGAAAATGCCAAAAAAGAAACCCGCGAGTGAGGAAGCTGCCGACGAGGTTACGATAAAGAAGCTCACATCGCAGGAGCCACGGGAAGAGGATGAAGTTACCCAGGAAATAACACTGAAGAGAAAGTCTAAAACGAAAGAACCGGTAATCGAGGAAGTCGAGGAGACTGAAATGACGATAAAAAAGAAAGCAAAGGCCCCGGTAACGGTTACGGAAGAGGAAGAAGTGTCTACCGATATAAAATTGAAGAAGAAAGCCAAGAAGCAATTAGTCGAGGAAGCAGCCGCTGACCTTGTAATCAAGAAAACCGAAGAAGTGGGGGGTCCGGAGGAAGTGGTGGAAGAAGTTACTCAGGAAATAACACTGAAGAGAAAGCCTAAGAAGAAAGAACCCGTCGTTGAGGAAGTCGAGGATTCTGAAATGACAATAAAGAAGAAACCTAAGGCGCCGGTAACAGTTGCAGAAGAGAAGGAAGTGTCTACCGACATAAAATTGAAGAAGAAGATCAATAAGCAATCAGTCGAGGAAGCAGCCGCCGATCTTGTGATCAGGAAGACCGAAGAAGTCGAGGGTCCTGAGGAAGTTGTCGAGGAAGCCGTCGAGGAATTCACGATAAAACGGAAACCGCCGAAACAGGCGCCGAAACCGATAGAAGACATTTACGAGGACGTTACCATCCGGAAACTGCGTCCGAAGCGCAAGCCTCGTACCGACATCAAAGAAGTAACCGAGACCGAGAACGTAACCTTCCGGCCACGCACTACCAAGACTAAAGAGGACGTTGAGCAAGAATTCAAGATCTCGTTGAATACCTATGAGGAGGAGGACATCTCTATGTCCGGAAAAGTTCGTTTGAAGCCGAAGAAACGCCCACTGACGTACTCCGAGGAAACCGGCGAAGAGACGATCAGAATAATCCAAGAACCAGAGGACGACGGTCAGCCGATAGTCGAGGAAATAATCGACGCGTCCGACGAGGATGTCAAAGACGAGTACAGCATAGAGGAGCTCGATGTGGACGAGTTTAACATGCCCCTGAGACGCAAAGTGAAGAAACAACCGCGTCCTTATGCCATTGAAGACATCGAGGAGGACGGGGTTAAGATGAAGTTGAAACGCGATCGCAAATACTCGTATGAGGAGACCGACGAGTCTTTGGCACTGAAATTAAAGTCCAAGAGACGCGTTTCCACGTACGAAGAAGGTTCGATAAAAATTTAAATATATATACATATTCGTCGGCTTGGGAACGACGGTATAACGAAGCTTCGTAGATTTGCGCTAACGCTTCATTCGAAGATAAAGCTTTTAGTTTGGTCGACTACGAATTAATCGTGAGTACGACAGCGCTTACTTCCCTCACCGACCCCCTCCGCCAGAAAAATCCTACCTCTCCCTTCTGCCATCGATAGTCGGATCTCGCAGGTCTGCGAGTGAAAAGCATACCGGCATAGGCATGTAAAAAACTATCGCGAAGTGGCAAATAACCGAAAAATCTTGAACAGCACGTTGCTCCGTCGAATCTCGTTGAATTAACTACTCTGTAATTCGACTATTTTGCAGAGGAAGCTAGTCTGAGCATCACCAGGGACAGTCATATCTTCGAGGAAGGTAATTTCTTCAAATATTCGGCCGATACTCGTCAACTTTTTTCCCGATCCCGAACAATAATCGAGAATGATTTTTACAGACGAGGAATATACTATACACGACGGTGACACCATGTTCTCTATTTGTTCCTACGTCGCTGAGACCGACGAGGCTATCGATCTCGTTGAGGGAGAAAGAATTTACGTTGTCGGTAAGAAAATTGTTTGTCAATATTTATTTATTAATTCACTTATCCATTTATTTGTATAATACAAGGGACGAAGACCCGCACGTTTACGAATATACATTTACCGTCCGGTCAACGAATCATCATTTATAATCGTCGATTGATCGATTATCGGTTTTTCAGAGCACACAAACTCTGATTGGTGGTTCGTTAAGAAACACCTGACTGCCGAGAAGGGTTGGGTACCGGCTCAATATCTGCTGGACGAAGCTCATTACACGATATACCTTCAACGTAAATTGCACGAGAAGATCGATAAGCTACCAGTTTTCGAGAGTGAGCACATACCGGACAGATTATTCTCGTTGAAACTGTTGAGCCGTCGCTGATTGTTCTCGTTCTTTTGTCAATATTCAGAGCCAGGTCCGGGTGAAAAAGCTGTAGCGCCCCGATTCATCGAGAAGCTTCAACCAATTCACACACCGGACGGTTTCACCGTTCAATTTGAATGCCAAGTGGAAGGTGTACCGAGGCCGCAAATCACATGGTTCCGGCAGACCGCGATCATCAAACCTTCGCCGGACTTCCAAATCTACTACGACGAGGACAATGTGTCAACGCTCATAATTCGCGAAGTTTTTCCCGAGGATGCCGGCACCTTCACCTGCGTCGCCAAGAATACCGCGGGTTTCGCTTCCAGCACTACGGAACTCACGGTTGAGGCACCGCTCTCCGATCATGGATCCGACATCACGGGACCTTCCAGAAAAAGCTTGTCCAGGTAAGCCGTCGAAACTTATCAGGGAAATCATTGTCTTTGTAAATAAGACGACCATAGTACAACAGACAAGTTTTGCATACAAATGTTTTTGTTGTTGTTGTTGTAATCAAACCGATCGCACCTCATGTGCAAGTAGATCGTTAAAAATTTGGATCAATTTATCGGGTCCTGGCCAAGGCTTGGCAAGACTTTTTTACTGGATCACAATGTGATCCTCCAAGAAAGATCTGCTAGCGTACAGTATGTACACAAACGATGTATGTTAGAAATGCGTGTATCAACATTTTACCAGTACCTAGGGCAATAAAAGTTCGTTTGTTTTCTTCAATTATATATCGCGCGACCTGGTAATTAGGCACTGATCTGTTTTTTTCTTTTAACTCTTTCTCCAGGGAATCATCCCTTGCCGACATACTGGAAGGAATACCGCCGACATTTTCGCGCAAGCCAAAAGCAAAATGCGTAGACGAGAAGGACGATGTAATACTGGAATGTCGTTTGGTAGCTGTACCCGAGCCAGAGATCACTTGGTACTACGAGAACACGAAGATATCGACGAAGGAGAATATAGCAGTGGTGACGGAGAGCGACATGCATATGTACTGCAGCGTCATGAAGATCAAAAAGGTCACGAAGAAACAGGAGGGTCGTTACAAAATAGTGGCGAAAAATAGGGAAGGCGAAGCCTCGATAGAAATTCCTTTGAAGGTTAAGACTGGCGGTAAGGAACCACCTGAAGTTTTGGAGCCGCTGAAACCGTACGTGGTCCGGGAAGGCGAAACGGTCGTTCTGTCGACGCAGATTGTCGGCACTCCAACCCCCAAGGTCACATGGTACAAGGACGGAAAACCACTGAAGAAGGGTCTGAATCCGAAGAAAGACGGAGACACTCACACTCTGACTCTGATTCAGCCACAGCTCACCGACGCTGGGGAATATTCTTGCGTGGCGAAGAACGATCTTGGTACCACTGAGACCAGAGCTTCCCTCATAGTCGAAGGTACGATTTCAGCGTTTTTCCCACCGATAAATAACGTATACACGGTAACATTATCCCCAAACATATACAATTTTTCTCTTTCGTATTAATTTTATTGTTCGTTTGATCAAGATGACGGTATGTGGAAAAAAAAAGAAAAATTTAGAATGAGTAAAAATTTAGATGATCGACGAATGATATTGAATGTACGATTATTTTTTACCGTGTATTCAGAGTCTCAAACGATTTATAAATCGTTTTGAATCGCATTGCTGCCATATGATAAAATTGAAAGCTTCGTTTTCCATCGTTATGATACTAACATCATTGCCGACGCTTCCGCTAATGTTCATTGCAGTTGATGCAAAGCCTAGGCATTCGTATTGTCGCAGCATGGAGTCGGTGAAGGAAGAACCCCTGGCCGGTATGCCGAGCTTGTTGCGAACATCAATTTTTATCTAACGATCCGACGAATTGAATCGATAAAATTTTTTGTTCAGAAACTCCGAGTGGTGCACCGGAGCCTCCACTCTTTACCCAGAGATTCCAGGAGCTTACGGTCCCGGAGAAAGGAACCTTCAATCTCGTCGCCAAAGTAACCGGCAACCCGGTACCCGTAGTTACGTGGTTGAGGTAAGCTGTTCGTGTGTTTTCGTTACTTTTTCCCTGCAACATTGAAATATATTTAAAAAATTCAAATTTTCGTCAAAATCGCGTGAAATTTGTGATTATGATCCATGTATACATATGGTTTATTAAAGGTGGGCTATAGTCACGACGTTTTCTTTATGACAAATTATTTGAAATTAATTTGTAATAGTACCAAAATTAAATGTTATAATTTTTCGTGGTACTTTTTAATTGTAAGATTAATTGATTGTTTGGATAAATAATCCATGAAATTTCACAGAAACAACAAGCCTTTGGAGAAGTCGCCAAACATCAAGGAGACGTACGACGGTGAGAATATAATACTCGAGATAAAGAACGCAGACTCGGAGGTGGATGCCGGAGATTACAAGTGCACGGCGAGCAATCCCGTGGGCAAAGCATCGCACGGAGCCAAGGTAACGGTGGACGTGCCCCAAGTTACCTTCACGAAGAAGCTCGTCAACGAACTGGAGGTTGACGAGTGGAAGACTCTCGAACTGACCTGTGAGACTTCACACACCGTATCGACTACGTGGTGGCATAATTGCAAGGAGATCAGCGGTATGGATCATCGTGAGGTGATTCAGGAGGGACGTACTCATCGTCTGGTGATAAAGAGATGCACGACCAGCGATGAGGGAACGTACGAGTGCACGGTTAAAAATCAGAAGACTACATGCGACGTCGGCGTCAGACCGGCCAAGCCCGAGTTCATCAGGAAGCTCCAGGACTTTGAGGTCAAGGAACGCGACGTCGCTATACTCGAGGTCGAGATTACCTCTGAAACCGCAGAGGTCACGTGGCAAAAGGACGGAGAACCATTGTCTCCGAAGCAAGATAAATTAGAATTCGTCAACGAGGGAAACGTTAGAAAGTTATTCATACGGATGACATCGGTTCACGACGAGGGAGAGTACACGTGCTCACTTCCGGATGAGGAGTGCACCGCCGAAGTCATCGTAGTCGGTAGGTTTCTCTTCATTATCAACCACTCGAGTGGTCGTTTTATTTTTTCAGGATTAATAACCATTATTGTAATTGTTATTGTTATTGTTGTTTTTGTTTTTGTTGTTTCTGCTGTTGTTGGGATTGTTATTAATATTATTATCGATTTTAGAACTGCCACCGGAGATAATAACGAAGATGAAGGACGTGACGATAGCGAAGGGCGACAAGGCCAAATTTGACATAGAATTGACCAAGGGAGATGCTCTGGTGCGTTGGTTCAAGGATGGTCATGAGTTGCAATTTTCTGAGCACGTCCGTCTGGCGATAGATGGCAAGCGTCAAAAGTTAAAGATCTTTGATGTGGAACCCGAAGACGCGGGTGTTTACTCGTGTCAGGTTGGAGAACAAACTTCCGAGGCGAGGTTGATAGTCGAGGAACCTAAGGTCGATTTCATCCGAAGACTGCCAGACGTTACCCTCGTACCCCTCGACGAGGATGCACTTTTCACGATAGAGCTCTCGAGACCGGACGTTACCGTCAAGTGGTTCAGGTATGTGATATCAAAAGTTTAATGACGACTGATTCCGTACAGGTATACCTTCGTACTGAATGCTCGATCATTAAACAGAAGGATCCGTCGCATTCTTTTATGCTGTGTTATGGGGGAATATATAAAATCGAATAAAGGTTATCTTTATTTTTTTTATTTTGCAAATCCACGGTGTACCGGTGTCGTGTACCGAGTTCATCAGAGAATCTACGAAAACGATATCCATCGGTGATCGTAAAAAATCATCTCCAAACAAAGAAACAATCAAACACGATATCATTACAACACAAGATATAAAATAGATGATACTAAGAGATCTTTGGAATAATAGACGATATCACAAATACCAATTTTTTTAATGTAACGACGGGGCCTCGAATTCAACATGGGGATTTTCAAAATGAAATTTATTCTTATTTTATACAAAAAAAAAACAAAAATCCAAACCGAAAAAAAATGCCTATGAGAATAGTAATGTACTCCTTGATTATTTATTAATGAATTCGTAATTGAGTATTATAAATTAATGTTAATCGTAACTCTGGTGTATATTTATCAGAAAATTGGAGGAGATCAAGGAGTCCCGAAAGTACACGATAATCGACGAGGGTACAGTCAAAAAACTCATAGTAAGCGAGTGCACAGTGGATGACGCGCTGGAGTACAGTGCGGCTGTCCTGAATGTCAAGACTTCCTCCAGACTCAAGGTCGAAGGTGACTATCATAGAAAATAAAATGAAAACAAAATATTCGTCGATTAACTAACGCCATTTTCATTGATCTATTGTTTAAATATGTATTTAAAGTTGTGGAAACATCACCGAAGATCGCCACGGATTCCCCGAAATTGTACAAGGCGAAGAAGGGCACGGATGTCGACATGACCGTGAGATTCACAGCGTCCCCGAAGCCCACCGAGGAATGGACGGTGAACGGACGAGTTGTCACCGAATCGAAGCGTATCGTCAAGACGATAGACGAGGAATCGGCGACTCTGACGATAAAGAAGGTTCAGGAAGAAAACGTCGGGGATTACGCATTGAAATTAACGAACGTTCATGGTGACGCGAGCACGGAGATGAGGCTCGTCGTAATTTGTGAACCTAGCAAGCCCCAGGGACCCATCATCATCAAGGACATAAGGTCAGATCGCGTTACCATCGAATGGAAACCACCGGCTGATTTCGGTGGTTGCGACCTCACCTCGTACATCGTCGAGAAATGCATCAAGACGACGAATTCCTGGACAAAGGTCACCAAAGTGAAGACAACTATTTTGAGCTGCTGCGTGGACAACCTGCAGGAAGACGTCGAGTACGTTTTTAGAGTCGTGGCCACGAACGAAATTGGACCTTCGGAACCTCTGGATTCCGACCCTGTCACCGCCAAAACATCATTTGGTCCGTATTTTATTATCAATAAAGATAAAAATAATGTCGAATTGGTCAAGATATCTTTGAAATATCATTATTATATTAATTTGCTAGTAATTTTCGTTACGAATCTCTTGACAATGCAGAGAAACCTGGACCTCCTCAAGGACCTCTGGACATATCGGGAATGACGAAGACCTCGTTCACGATAAAGTGGCAGCCTCCGGAGAACGACGGCGGTACTCCGATAACCGAGTACACTGTCGAGACAAAGGAAACGAAGAAAAAGACATGGCAGAAGGTAAGGAATAACAAGGTTAATTTTTTCCGTCGCATTTCGAAAATGAAAAGGAAAGACATTGACATAATCGTTTTTTTTTTTTTTTTCTTCGCAGATTGGAATAACGAAAGGCGACACGACGAACATCGTCGTGTCTGATCTGAATACCGACGTGTCCTACGACTTTAGGATAACAGCGACAAACAGTGCGGGCACGGGTCCTCCGTACTTGTCGGACGAGCCGGTTATCGTTGGCAAATTCATAAGTGAGTACGCGTGAGAAACAAAAACTCTTCTTTTTGCATCAAAGAAAATAATGCTTATCGCTTCTGCGTAGACATAACAAAGCTGAGGGAAAGCTCGATATACGCTATGCTCGGCATTTTTCCCGCTACTCAGGTGAATTGTCGGTGGCAATTCAAGTCTCGTGACGTAAAATTCCCCCGAAAAAAAAAAATTAATAATTATAAAAACAAAATCGACTCACCACAATCCTCAACAGAACATTGTGCTCCACGCTTCGTAACATTAGTTTCGGATCGTACGCTTATTTTATTTTATTTTATTTTATTTTTTACGGGAAAAAAAATCTATAATTCGTGTATTACATAACTCTCAGCACCACCATCGTGCCCCCTCAATCTCCAAGTAACGAACGTAACGAGCAGAAGCGTTTCGTTGGCGTGGTCGCCGCCAGAAAGCACCGGAGGTACAGAACTCACAGGTATGTCGCCTCGACAGTAGAGAAAATATATATAGTAGAAAAAACTTTTTCTTCGACGTTTGTTTGTTGATTTATTTTTACATAACGGCCATTTCTTCATTACAGGCTACGTTATCGAGAAAAAGTCATTGGTGGGGAGGGAGTCTGCGTGGACCAAGGTTGTAACCCTTGATGCCACTACGCTGCAATATTGTATCGAAAATCTCAAGGAAAGCGAGTTCCTCTTCAGGGTCTTTGCTGAAAACAGTATGGGCCTGAGTACGCCCACGGTAACCGAATCAGTTACCCTCAAGACTCACGCAAGTACGTTTATCGCCGAATATTGATCATCCGCAGTGAAAAATATGTTTTTCATGTGTTCACATAAAACGAGATGTTTTATGACAAAAAAGAATTATCGGCGAAAGGTTTCAAAAAGCAGGAATGACCGAAAACCATTTTTTTTTTTTTTTCACAGCCGTTCCATCACCACCGACCGCGCCATTGGAGATTCGCCAGATAGCCGGTAACACGGTAGTAATAGAATGGGGTAGACCCGAGCACGACGGCGGCGCACCTCTGGAAGGTTACAAGATCGCCATCAGGGACGTCAAGAAGACGATGTGGATGGAAGTCGGTCGCGTAAACGCGGACGTACAGAAGCTCAATGTTCGTGATCTCCAGGAGGATCACGAGTACCTCGTGAGGATCTACGCGAAGAACGAGGTCGGTTTCAGTGAACCACTGGAGTCCGAGGAAACGTTTAAGATCGTACCAGCTTCGGGTGAGGATAAACTTCATAATATAGTTCATATTATATTTTACATAGGTACTATGATATAAAATTTCTATTCATCGTGTTAATAAAAAGTTGTCGAAAATTAAGTATTAAACGATCATGCTGGGCTTAAAACGAAATACCATGTTTTTTTTTGTCGACAGACTTAACGGTGATCGAGCCAGTGGCTGAGGCGACGGATCGCGGCGAAACAGCGTCGGTGAGCTTCAGCACGGAGAATACAAGTTCCTGGCTGCGAGAGCACAACATGGACGCGGATATAAGCTCATACGCGCGTGCGAGGCTTCTACGAAAGGACGAGTATTTCTTCCGTATATGGCACTATGCCAAGAAGCTCTTTGAATAGTAAAAGCATTTCCAAAATTCCACAAAAGAGATATATATATACAGACTAAAATGTATTATAAAGATACTTCCTTAATTCCCGCCTCAACATCCGTTGTTGTTCGAGGAATAAATTCCGCACGCGCACTGATCAATTGGGCATCAAATTTGTAGAAGAAAAATATACTGAAGAATCGTAAGAGCCTTAAGGAAATAACGATCCGCGTCGACGGAAAGACAGAGTCACATTGTTTTCCAGATTGGCTCAGATTACTATAATGTACATAAAACAGAATCAGCACGACAGTGTAACGGAAGAATATACTATCTGGTCAGTGCAAACGAGGCATTTTCATATTTTTCCTGATTTTTTATGAAAATGTCTCTTGACAGATCACGGGCAAATTAATTTTAAATGTTCTGTCGATCGAATGCAAGCCTCAACGACATCTTCTCAGAAGTTCGAACCTCAGGTAAAAAAAAGCCATATTATTTATCGAATAGTATAAACAAAAAAAAGTTAGCCCCTGAGATACTGCATTGTCCGATAGGCTCTGTTTTAGCTATGTTTTACGTTTGTAATCTCCATTTTTTAGGTTTTTTTTTCCTTTGGTTTGTCGAAGCGGACGAGCCAAGATACGTAAAATTAGAGATTTCATTTAGCGTCGTTGCGCCATGAGCGAATGATGTCAAAGAATGTGATAATACTGTTCGTCCTTCGCGAAGAAAAAAAAACCACAAATATCATTGCAATATCAAGCGTCGTTATAGATTTATCATAACCTTCGACGAAAAAAAAAACGAAAAAAATGTATAAAAATGTCTTGCCATACGACAACACAGTTCGTTGATTAATATCTCAGTTTGCGAGGCTTAAATATTTATTATAAGTACTAAGGATTGACATTACCGTTAAGGTAATTGTAAACGTTGATTTCAGTCGACGTGCCTCGTTGTTTATACGCGTACGACTATATTATTTATTTACTATATTATTAAGTGATATAAGAATAAGTACGAGAGACTCTAGGCGAACGGTGAAATGCCATGGGACGTTGTCAACCCGAGACGTAAAATATAGGTGCAAAACAAGATCAAAAATACATTGAAACAATGTCTCGTCGCATACACCGCGAACCTCTCATACAAATATTGTTGTATTTAAACGAATAAAAGTAATAACAAACGAAAATAAATAATATAAGCAATGCGAGTATTGTCGAAGATATTAACAGTGAAGAATTCGCAGACAGCAGATTACCGTGTTTGAAACGACGATCGACACATTTTGACCCCAACATTTCCGTATAGTAGTAAATTTTTCAGTTACGTTCGTCGAGAAAAGTAACGAGTCGATATTAAGTATTATTACTTTTAACCATGGAAGAAGCTTCGGAGTCGAAGGGTTAACTGTTATTCTCGTGGACTTGGCCGTACCTTCGTCGATACCTTTGCGGTCTATCTTTTAATATTTCTTTCCTCGAGAGACGTAGCCCGAGGGCGGTGAATTTTTACAGACGATCACGAGAGGAAGAGTCGAAGAAGAAGAACTGTCGAGTTCCGCCCGGGGAGAGTGCCTATTTTACCTATTAGAATTACAAATATTTTGAGCGGCAACTGCCGGTCCCTCGCGCAGCTTCGATGAAATTGCAGGAGGAAATAAGAGCGTCGAAGATGATCATTGGCACGAGACGGTGTGTCCCTTCCCCGGCGATTTCGTTTTCGTTTCATTTCGTTTCGTTCCATGTTATTCCTTTCTCTCTGTGGCTCTGGTCCATCTCGCCACTTCGATAGATGAGACGGCACGCGCTCTGGGTCAAAAACGGCTTTTACTCGCGAGCCGGATACTCTTCTATCTCCTACTGACTCGCGTCTACGTAGCGTCAGACATTTTCGCGACAAATTCCATTGCATCACGCAACACAGCTCTGCCCTCAACGCCGATCATTATTTCATTTACACTGCGATAAAATTCGAAAACACCCGCAGCTATGCCCCGCAACTATCGACGAGTGGACGGACGGACCAAAAATATTATTTCATGAAAACATTTCAAAAAATAAAAATGAAGGGTTGCCCTTGCGTCGTTAAATGCAATTCTTGGAACTCTGCCACGACAGATGGCCAAGTATCCGTCACGCTTCGGGTTCTTCATTTCGGTGGATGATGGGATTGGGATTTTAAGAAAAAAAAAAAAAAAAAAATCGAGCCGCGGGCCTCAAGGGTTCAGTCGGATGTGAATTGAGTGGGTTTAACTTCTGTGTCTGGGAATTTGTAGCTTTTCAGCGTTAGGAGACCGAACGCGGATAATCGCGGCACTCACGAGAATGAAAAAAAATGTCACTAGTTTCTAATGGACTTTGGAATTTTTTCGTTATTCTCGTTCAGAGTTATACGATAGCTGGACATTTGTCAATGCTCGTCACTTCGATGTTCGTTGATTAACGAAAAAAAATCTTGATTCTCATTCCAACCCTCATTCACTCGTGAGTATCGTTACTCGCCATTATCACGTTCATATTGTAGTTAAAAAACAAAAACAAAAACCGGGATTAAAAAAGTTTTATCGACCGTTTCCATAAAGGGAAAAAATAAATAAAATGCGACGCCAAACGTAACGCGAAGTTACAATTAGAAAAAATGATCCATCAGGATGAAATTTCTACAGCGAGAACCCCGCGTGTAATTACAGTGTGAGGCGAGAAGTGTCCAAAGCAGTTGACGCGCTTCTGGATGCCTCTCTGGTCCTGTCGATGTAAATCTCCGGTGAATCGCCTCGTCGTCGTCCAACACCGCGAGTTTCACCTGTGCCCGACGCTTCAAAACAGTTCCATCCCGGCGAGCTCGATAGTTTGATGACTCCGAAGCAATCGGTTGAATTGTTCCCGAACTAATTTTCCCGGTCTACCTGCGAAGACCGGGTTGCCCGGTGTAACAGCGGGAGCTTTTCCGATCACGTCGTAACTCTCGAGTACCGCGCGGTTACAGCGTCGAGTCCAGAAACGTACCCGCTCCCGCTCCCGCTACCGCTCTCTCTCTCTCTCTCTCTCTCCCTTCGAAATGAGATTAGTTCCGTTGTTCGTTACAAGCTTCCGGGCGGCAATTTCTCTCCGAACCATCTCCGGTCCCTTGTTATCCTCGTCGTCCTCCGAGAACTACGTCGATCCTCCGACTATGGATTCCATTTGCGGACAGTGAGGCAGAGACTCGCTCAACTTTTCTTCACGGGACGTGATTCTCTATTCGTACGTCATGCTTTTTTTTCATTCTCTGCGAAATTGTAACGAAAAAACTTTTGGACCGACTGAATTCCCGGAATACGGAAAAAATATAAGAACAATTGGAAAAATGATGTTGCTCATTTACGCTTAAAATATTTTTAATGACGAGAGATAAAGATAGATCTCGTCGATGAGCAAAGTGCGTTACGAGCCGTTGTTTCTTGGATAAACTTTGACTTCTGTGGTTTCGCTCTCGGGCTGTGCGTACATGAATTCACATATGTATATGTCGGATGAATTTATAAAGGAGATGCGGCAACCTGGAGGTCTGAGTGGAATCCCCGTCAAGGCGACGATCGTTTAACGGCCTGTTTGCAAATTGGAACATAAAATCACATTGGTACCGGGCTCACTCGGCTGATCGTTCGTTTCCGCGTTTTCTACCTACGTTCGCCGAGCCCTCCAGCCCGCGGGACGGCTAAAACTCTCCTCGTATATGTAAATCGTAAGAGTGTACCCACTTGGTCCATGGAGGAGCGACCGACGAGCCCTTTCAGTTTATATCCATCGTTGCGAATCATTCTAATCCAACGATATTCCGTTCCGAGAGAGTTTCTCGTTTTAACAATTTATCGTGGGACATTTCGTCCAGTCGAAAAATGAATGAACAGAGTGTATTCTGATTTTTTTTCACTCCGCGAATCTGCGATCCCGATACTTGCGGTTGAGAACGAAGTTCTGGAGCGGAAGCTGCGGCAACAGCTGACGCGCGGAGCACTCTTCGCTCGACTAACAAACGTCCCATTAAACCTGTCGTCCTTCGCGCTTTCCCTTGACGTCCCCAAT